>PVJH01001450.1:153039-198317 GCA_004026705.1 Nesogale talazaci
TATCTATCTATCTATCTATCTATCTATCTATCTATCTATCTATCTATCATCTGTCTATTTTAACGAATGGATTCTTAAGATTATCTCACAAAGAAACTGCTGTTTTGCTCCCTTTAGAATGACGGAGCTAATATATGGATTTCATCTAGCTCTTTCTCTTCTTCTTTTCTCCGTATGATTTCTTCCTGTGTGTGATAGGTAGGTCTATTGTGCCAATGTGGACGTGAACACATATGGGATTAATTGAAGGGCAGGGAGATAAATGGCTCAGTAGGCTTCACCTTTCTTGTCTTTTAGTCTTTGTTGTTTGGACCATAGTGCAGCCGCCTTGCTTGTTCTGGGCCTAAAAATTTGCCTAAAAAGTGACACTACCTGTGGGACACCTAACCCATGGACTCTGTCACTATAATTTGAGGTTCCTTCAAGCCCTGCTTGGCCACGCTCCTGGAACATACATCTCTTGAGCTGGGGACGGTCGGACCCTGTCATCCAGCTGACTATTGGTGACCTGCCTTTTTGCTGTTTGTTTTCTGTGGCTGGATAGCCTGACTTGTTCTACAGAGGATTACCTGGTAGCCCGTAAGACTTGAAGGATTGCCAGTGTACTAGCTGTTTCATGGAAGTGAGTTGCACTGAGCCATTTGTACTATTTTCTAGATTAATTCACTGTTTATTTCTTATGTTATCTGTCTATCTCTGTAGATACATATAAAATCATTCATGTCCTGGTTTGATTTCTCTAGATAACCCTGTCTAATATATTGCATGCCCAAGTAACACTAACCCTCGTTTTCTTGACTGGGTAAAGCAGAGGAAGGTAGGACACATTGGCCGGGTAAGTCACTTCTGCGGGTGATCAGAGGCCATGTCTTTTCTATTACTTGTCAATTTTGCTTTGCTCTATATTTATCTTGATTTATGGGGAACAAATGTGTCATGCTATCTCAGCAAGGTTTGGGTGTGCCAAGGTTGTGCTGGAGACAGAATGTGACTCATGAGTTAAAACCACAGCCCCCAAACCAGGGGTTTTCATTTCTAATTCCGGTTCTGCAATTTCCTCTAACCTGACTGATCTCAAGTGGTCTTTATGATTTTAGAACAAATAATACCTTGTCGCATTTTGATTCTCAACTTCTAAAGTCAATATAACTAGAATGAAAAGGCTTGCAATTAGTTTGAAAATTTTATTCATTTCATATTTTTTCTGTTGTTTTTTAATGTGTTTCGTGTTTTCATAATGTAAAATTACGTTTCTTGACTACCTGCTGTAAATAAAGACCTCATTCCTAAAATACTCTTTATAATACAGTTCAGGGATTCAGTGAAAGTGAAAATTCATCACATATATATTGAGTCTTACCAAATTATGTTTTAATAAAATTATAATAATATAATTAGAATAATAACTTATAACTTATTGAGAACATACTCTTGTTGATGAATTTAATGCTAACCTATTACCTTATAGTGTATCATAGATGTAATTGTAGTCACAACAAAACAGATTTCTTTAGAGAAAGAAGTTTAGCTGCTTATGGTGGTTTCCAAACAACTCTACAAGACCCAGGAAGTAACTTCAGAAAGATGAAATATTTGTCCAAAGGTAATACTTGAGATGATTATTACAGTTGTTCTTAGAGAATGCATTTTCAAATTGTTCAGTGATGTCATGAGCTCTGTTCACTCTGCAGGCATCAGCATTGGAGTTTTGGTACTAGGGAGTTATCCATTGGGCTGTGAACCAGAAGGTCAGCAATTCTAACCCCCCAGCTGCTCTGCAGAAAAAAGATGAGGCTTTCACTTTGAATCAAGAGATAGTGTCACAAACCCCCAGGGCATCTGTACCCTGTCCTGTCAAGTCACTCTGAAGTGGCCATCACTCCCTGGCAGGGTGAGAGTAATACATTCACCGCAATGCAGCACAGAGTTCTTTATGTTGGGCCATGGCTGCTCCTGAGGGTGTTATACAGCAAGTCGGTGAAAAAAGAGACACGGTTTCTCTTAGCATCATTTTCCCACTGCACAATGTGCTTAGTTTGTTTCGCAGATTGTCATTTGGAATCCCAGAGTGGTCCCTGTGGGCCACTCTTGACTATGGGCAGAAAGGTTGGTAGATTGAACCCATCCCGAGGGGCTAGGCAGAAAGGCCTGATAATCTGCTTCCCAAATGTCAAAAACTTGGAAACCTCCTGGAGCACAGTTCTGTGCCACACAGGGGGGTCACCAGGTCTCAAAATGATCTTGATGGCAACTGAGAAGACCAACTATGCCATGGCTCATTGTGAGCCACTGCTGGGAGGTCGCCCCAATGAATTGCTTCACTTAAAAAGGTTGCATGTTTGACTTTTGGCCTAGTTTTCATATTTAAATGCATACTGTCAATTATGTCTTGTAAAGTTGCATTTTCAGTGGTTCTTTGTAAATCAGATAGGCAATTGCATAGTGTATCCAATACAAAGTGAGCCCTTGAACTTCACAAGCAATTTGGTGCAAAGAATGCTGACTGTTGAAAGTCAAATCTCTCTAGTTTACATTGGCCACTTTGCCTAGCTGTATGATTCTCAGCCATTCGGAGATAACGTGAGAGTGTGGAGGATCAAAACATTGGTTACAGGGATTGAATACTATTTGTGCCATTTGTTAGCTGTGTGCCCTTGGATAAGTCATTTAACCTTTCTGTTTCAGTATCTTCAGTATCAGTATCTTATCAGTATCAGTATCTTTGGAAAATGGAAATTATCATAATATTTATCTCAGGGTAATTAGGATTAAAATCAGATGGTTTTATGAGAGCATTTAAAATGCTGCTATTGTTACTGATTATAGTAATGCTGTTGATATAGAATAGTACCCATAGTAATGCTCTTTTTTGGGGGTTTTGTTTTGTTTTGGGGGGCATCACTGCCTCTGGTGGTCGTGGGAGCTACCCAGTGCTGCTTCTGAGAGCCGCCGCTGGATTTGAACCGCCAAGCCCGTGGGCCGCAGTCCCGCACTCAACCACTTACACCACCGGGGCTCAGCCCCAGTAATGCTCTTGATATTGAATAGTGTCTCTGTGACACAGTGACTGCAACAATGAGGTCCAAGAGCAATTGTGAGATTGGCACAGGACTGTGTGATGTTTTGTTCTATTGTATAGGGTCACTATTAGAAGGAGCCAATTCAGTGACACCTAACGATAACTTACAAAATATTCCTGATTATTCACTAGCATTGTAATATATTTAGACTGATAATGAGTTTGATCGCTTTAAGAGTATTTTCACTTGAAGATAGACCCCTTTTAGGTCTTGGATTCTTGCCTTTGTTTTCAACGGAACATTATCCTTTTACATTTATGCTGCTGAAAACATTGTGGGTATGCTGAGTGTTAAATTTGCAATCCCAAATTTAGTGTGTGTGTCTGTCTGTCTCTTTAACATGAAGACAGTTGTACAACATAAGATTGCTTTAAATATAGTTAAAATACCAATAGTTCTTCAGGTCATGACAACCTCTATAGCTGAGCCTAGAACTTGTTTTTCAATTTCATAGATATTTTGCTTATCTCATAAAGGTTGAATGCCATTTTCTCAGTTCACAATCTTTACAAATGTGCGATGGAAAACTGATCTTAAAAATTGTTTATGCCTCAGTTTTTTTCAGTGAAAAGATCTCCCTTCTAATCAGGTTTCTTTAGTAGATGTTGGTGCATGACTTCCTATCATCTCAGGCTTATCAGCCCATCCATTGCTCTTTGCTAAGCAGTAGACAGTCACTTTTAATTATTCTCAAAATCTGTTAAATTGAACACTTTTTAAAGGTGTAGGAGCCATCATAAGGATTGTCATAAGAAGAATCAGTGGTAGAGAGAGAGATTGGTTTGTTTTTAGACTGGATATGCCCCCTAGGGTGAAAGAGGTCCCTGGAATTGGAATTCATTTCTACTGATGGGAGAGCGTCCAGCCAAGACTGTGGGTTCATTATCCAGGGAGAATGATGATGGCAACAGGAGGCAGTTCTGGCAGGCAGTTGGAGTCCAGGAGGACCAGGAGCACTGGCAGATGGTGTCCCGGCAGGTGGGCGGGCTGTGGTGACACAGAGTCTGGAAACCGGAGATCTCCAGGCAGATAAACAGGTCTGATTGCAGATAGTGGGACTCCCAGGTGTGGGCAGGGGTTCTGGAAAATTTGCTCCTCTAAGGTAGAGTCCTAGCTTCAGAGGGAGTAGGATCCTATTTAAGAAGCAATGCTTCAAACTTGCATGGAGAAGAATTACTTAGTTAAGTTGTAGATTCTGATTCAAATTACCTGAAATGGAAATACAAATTGTCAGCCAGGGCTCAAATGGAAATGAACTCTGGTGAAAGAGGCTTCTTGGTGCAGTGGTTAGTCACTTGATTGCTAACCTAAAGGCTGGAGATTCAAATCAATATCTGCTTGATTACCCCAGAATAAAGTTAAACACAGGCTTACTTGAACTCACTATAATTTCAGATGGTTTCACCACATCAAAGCTTCTTTTTCTAGGTATGACTGGCATTTCTCTCTCTCCCAACCTCAATGTAACTTCCTACAGAATCAAAGCCTCTTTTCAAATTTACCCTTCCCTGTGGGAATGGACTATCTACTAAGGTAGGTAAATAGGATCCTTTTTGCCATATCACAGCTCATAAGACCACATCTTTTTCATCACATCAAACATATAAATGAGCACAAGTAAGCCAGTCCTAACACTGTTTATTGAGTAAGTCTCCCCTGGTTCCAAACCCACCAGCCAACTAAGAGACTAAGATGTGGTGCCCTCTTTCCATCAAGTGTACAGCTTTGGCATCCCTGTGGGACACTTCGACTTTGCCTTAGCTTGATATGCTTCAGAATCTACGTGACACAAAGAATTTGATTGGGTGTTAGGGTTGCTGTCCAGGACATTACAATCGAGTCTCTCTGTG
This sequence comes from Nesogale talazaci, assembly GCA_004026705.1. Taxonomy (NCBI): domain Eukaryota; kingdom Metazoa; phylum Chordata; class Mammalia; order Afrosoricida; family Tenrecidae; genus Nesogale; species Nesogale talazaci. Next base: position 157,970 of record PVJH01001450.1, read on the forward strand.
AGGCCTTAGGTGAGAGGAGACATGATAAATGTCTTCAATTGGAGTTGTGGTGAAGATTGGAGGGATTATTGCCCGCCACACTTTATAGATGCTGAATCTGATATTCCTTTAGGAGATAGCCTCTTTCAAGTTTTATGCCCAAGTGTGTTCATTACCAAACTTTGTTTCATTTTGTGTTGATGGGGAAGATTAGAAGGCAACTCAGATGTAACCACTCCTGCTGTTTTTGGGGTTTGTTTTGTTTGTTTTTGGTAGCGCAAACAGTAGTCTTTGGATCAGACTGAATTCCAGGCAGCTAAAAAGACTCACTTGGGGCCCACATTAAGTGAAGCATACAATACAGAAAGCAATCAAGCTCACTAATGTCGAGTTGACGCTGACTCACCACCAAGACTCCTATTTGGTACCGAGGTGTTGTTATTCCAGCTCTTACTTGAATTTGTCCTCAAAAAAGGTCATGTCTGAAAAGAGAATATAAATGAAAGGATTAAAAAGTCCATGGTTGTTTCAGATGGAAGCTTTACTGAAATGGAGCAGGGAGTTGTTGAAATTGATTTTCTCATGGTAGCATGGACTGTTAACTGGCCCCTTTCTTAGAGGTAATTATTTGAGGGACTACCAGGTCAGTTAGGTTACTAGGGATACACTCTGGATTTAACTCTAAGGACTAAATGAGAAAATTGGACATTGATAGTTGTCCACATCTTTGAATTTAATGGCTTTCTGATGTTCATTTTATGTCTTTTCAACCGTTTTATTGGCATATAATTTACAAATCATGCAATTCAATAGTTCAGTCACATCAAGAAGAGTTGGATATCATCACCACCATTTTAGATCTTTTCCTTTATGCTTATACTCATTGTTATCACCACTAACCTTTCCCCCCAAATCCTGCTGACAGACCTCCCTAGGAACTGTTACTCTAGTTCCTGTTTCTATTACATTTACCTAGCCTGGATTCCATATACAGAAAACATTAAAAATAAACAAAGTAAATAACAACTAACAAGAATAACAAAGTAAAACAGATAACAGCCTCAACTGAAAGAAGGAACTATTTAAACTAGAACAAATTTAAATGGATCATGAAGAATGTCAGGGAGCTAAATTTTACACTTACTACATCTGCAACAATCCACTTTGAACTGTATTCTGCATGCTAGCAAGCAATTCACTTTTCTCTGCATTCTTCATGGTATCGAGGCTCTTCACATCCCTGGTCCATGGTCAGAGAGGCTTCACCAGGGGCTTCACACATGTGTATTTCCTCTTCACGTTTTTTTTGACTGAAAAAAAAAAACCCCTTAAATGAGTCAAAAGGAGATTATATAATAATATATTTCCATTTAACCTGACTACATCTGCCATAATTGACTTTACAATGCTCTCTTTTTGATAAGGCTCTTCACAACCCTTGACTAAGATCAGGGAAGTTCACTGGAGGCTTAATTCATGTGTGGATGTTGCAAGTGCATGTTGGGTTTCTACCATGATCCATAGCCTTAGGCAAACCAAGTGTACACAATTTCATCTCTGATACCATTCTTTCCTTTAGATTTGGATTATGTTATTTATAATCCTTGGTTCAAACAAGTGCATCTTCTGTGTGGGCATAGTTGAGGTTTCATCTAGATGGGGCAGTCTGCTTCTGTAAAGACACCCAGTGTCGAAACCCACTGCCTTAGGCTGTCCAATTTGGTCACTTTAACTTGGAATGAACTCAATGGCAGTGAGTTTATTGTAAGAAAAAAGTGACCCCTGTTTCATGATTTAAAAACTGAATGTGTAATTAGTGAAGGTGATTATGATGAAGAATTTGTTGCAAGTAGCCTTCCTTAAATAATTAATGGGTGGGTAGAGTTAACTAGGAATTAGAGATTCATACCTAGGGACTTATTGCACTAAGGGATGCTTTAACTTGCTCAAATAACAAAATTAAATGTAGTGGCTACCACCTAGTATACTGTCATTCTCTAAGATCAATCTGTGTTTTTTCACAAGCTACATAGAGTTGAATTGGAAATGTAGTGGGAATCACTGTCCCTGCTTCTTTCAAGTCCTTAGTGGAATGCGATATCGCCATATGTGTACTATTTCTCTAGAGCAGTTTTTGGCCATTCCTACCATCATGGATCTTGAAATGTGGGAATTCTGCCAGTTACTGAGTATGTGTTTTATATAACTCAGCACTGGGGCTACAACAAGATAGATTTATAGACCCATTCTGTGACTGATCTGAGCTAAAAGTCTCTTGATCACTTGACCTCAGTAAGGTCCTAGTATAATGAGTGGACCATAGTGACATTTGAATCACTTAAAATTAGGGTCAGGTCAGAGCAGTCTAAGTTCTTTTTTTGGTTTGTTTTTGTTTTTTGGGCATCACTGCCGCCAGTGTAATTTCTATCTGATTATTTTCTTTCCCCATTTCAGAGTCATCCTGGTAAATGGCCACAGGTCTCTTTAGGTAAGGCTTTGAGAAAGATTTACAAACAATGTAAATGTTTGTATAGCCTCAGCCTTCCTTAGTGGGACCCAGTTTCCATACCAAGTGTCTGAACGTGCAAACAGCCTTAAATCTGTGAATTAGCTGAAGGATTGTGACCCTCTGTTTTGGGGACTTAGGCTAGACTTCTATTCACTCAGTCTAAATTTCTTCAACTAATCAGACCCAGAAGGAATGAGTAGATTTGCCATATACTTATTATTATTTTTTCTTCAGAATCCCAGGTAGCCAACACCATAGGTCTCTTATAACTGTAACCCCTCTTTTGCCTTCCTTTTTTGTTTGTTTGTTTGTTTGTTTTTGGTTATCACTGCCCTCTGGTGGTCGTGGGAACTTCCCAGTGCTGCTCCTGAGAGCCGCCGCTGGATTTGAACCGCCAAGCCCACAGACTGCAGTCCCGCACTCAACCACTTAGGTCACTGGGACTCAGTCCTTTGCCTTCTTATTCTCTCCCACATTCTAATCTTTGATATTGCAGTGGAGAGTCAATGTTTTGATTCTTATTCTCTTGAAAGATTAGCTGATTAATTTAAATTTCTATTGGCTACAGATCTTGCAAGCACAAAACACATCACAGAGGTTTGGCATTTAACAAAATTATTTGCCTTGCTATCTCTGCTGTTCAGTTCCCTGAACATAGACAGAAATGTAAATATTTAGATGAGAAAGGAGAGTAACCTAGCTTTTGTTCCTACTATTTCCTTCAGTGCCTCTAATAGGTTTTTATATTCTTATGGTAATGAAAAGCATATCCTAGTTATCATTTACCTCTAGATTATTGCTTATGGCTAGTAGGCATTTATTGAATGCCTTCTAAATTCAGTGTAACAGATCAAAGCCACAGATGATCACATGTATCTAAGAGGAGGTGACAGAAAGTTGTGTGGTTGTGGGTTTTAAATAATGGGACTGGCATTTTAGGATCCTTCAAACAGATATGAATCATGTCCAATCATCAGGAGTTATCTTATTTATATTGATTTACTCGCATGCTACATTATCATTTTCTTTATATGCTCTATGATTTTTAGTATTTGGAAGAGAAAATTTGAGATCTTATTAATTCTTTGGATATATTTTTTCATGAATGGAGCAAATATAATTACTATTAATTTTCTACATTAATATTACTAATGTGGTGAGGAAGTTTATTATATTTGTCCTAGGTGGGTTTCAGTTATTACCTAGAAATTTTTAATTCTTACAGATAAGTACTTCATGCACTCTTCAGCATCATAAATATTCACCCACTCAATAAAAATGTACTAAGGTCTGAGGATATTGAAATGGTATCTGTATCCTTGGAAGTTAACATCCTAGTAGAGAAGACTTTGTCTTTAATTGAAAAGCCATACATGCAGCCATGCATTTAACTACTTGTTGGGATGGCTATTTTGAATAAAAGTAGATCGATTGAGAGATTGAATAGTCAGCAAGGGGGACAGGAAAACTAGATTAATGGAAATGGACCAATTGCAATTGAAGTGATGATACTATCCACACATTTTGAAGAATCTGTTTAATGTCACTGAACAACTTATGCAGAAATTGTTGAATGGAAATTTAGACTTCTGTGGAAACCATTTTTTTAAGTGCTTGCTAAAAAGGATAACCTTGAAATCTTTCATTCTAATGAAAGTAGCCCTGGTGGGATGGAGGGTTACACGTGGTACTGCAGACTGCAAGACTCGTGATTTGAATGCACCAGTCAATAATAATGCATGTGCATGTGAGGATGCGAAATCCCCAAGTATTGTGGTAAATTCTTCTCCATTTCTGAACCCTTCAGGTGTTCAGAAAACACCTGCACATGATTTAGTGCTTAGTCAAATTCATCCAGAAATTTGTTTGACATTTCCAACTCATTTGTGCAGGCAAAGTAAAGAGTATAATTAATCTTCAAGTTCACTCAGAATGTTTCTGTATCATGCTACACAGGATAAATGTCTCCATTTTTCTCTTTTCCTTTTGTATACTTCTTTCTATTATTGCCTATAATTCTCTACCTTTTTTGTTTAAAAGATTATTGGGCAGGGATCTTGTTTTAGTCTGGCTACACTTGAGAAACAAAGTCATAGACATGCATATGGATATAAGGGAAAGGTTTATATACAAGAGGAATGGGACACTGAGAAAGCATCCCAACCCAGTCCAGTTCGAAATCATAAGTCCGATATTAGGCCATATGTCCAATATCAGTCTATAAAGTCTCCTTCAGACTCACGAAGTCACAGGTCAGTGAGTCCAGGCTCCCGGCGGCAGCAGGGGTCTTCCCATGGCTTCTTGCTTCCAGGGCTCAGGGTCCATCAAAAGCATCCAGTGGTGGTAGAAGCAACTCAGCTCTGGTAGGGGTCTCCACGTGGCTTCTCCAGCTTAGAGGTCTGGTTCCATCAGGGTAAGGCCTTGTGGCTTCTCCTCCAGCTCCTCTATCTCCTTGGACGCTGCCATCTTGTTTTATCTGCAGTTCATTGTCTCTAACAATGAACAACAACTGGGGAGATAGCTTCTCAACTCCATGAGGGAAATATCACGAGATTTCCCAGAAGTCTCAGGAGAAAACCATGCCCAAACGGAGGCTTCATTGGCTACTCAATGCCTATCTAGATTCCACCCCTACATGTCAATCATGAAATTAACATAAACACATGCCCGCCACAGATCTACATATAACCTCCTCCCTGGGGTCCAGACAACAGGGAAGTGGGTGAAGGGACATGTCAGACAGTGTATGATATGACAAAATAATGATAATTTGTAAATTAGTACAGGTTCATGGGGAAGGGTGAGTGGGAAGGGGAGGAAATATGAGAAGCTGATACTGGGGGCTTTAGTAGAAGGAGGATGTTTTGAGAATGATGATGACAGCAAATGTGCAAATGTGGTCTGCATCCAATTAATGTATGTGTTGATCGTGATGAGTTGTATGAGGCCCAAGTAAAATGATTTTTTAAAAAAGAGTAGTCAGCAATACCAATGTAAATCTCCTGAACTTTGAAATAAAATAACTCACTCTGGAAAAAAAAGGATTATTGGATTTTTTTGATCCATTTGATGAGGATTGAGACTTAGGTCTCCCTGACCCAAGAACATGAGCTTAATACCTAATTCCTAGTGGAAAGCAATAGCAATAGTGCTGACGGAACTACTGATGAAATAAACAGAAACTCGTGCTAGATACTGTGCTCACCTTTATATACGCTAACTCTTTTAATCCTCATAACAACCTGTTAAGGCAGTTATTATTTTGATGATTTTAGAGATGAGTATCTGTAACTTACTCTCACATATTAGGTTCATTTTTTTTATTGTTTTCCTTTTTAAGAGTCATAAACCAAAGTATAAAAGTTTCTATACCTTTTAGACTTTCCAAAAAATTTTTGTCTCAAGTCCTGCATTGACTGGTCTTGGGATAGTGCATATACGTATAATCACAAAAGTAATTTTGACTGAACAACTAACATATGCTGGAAAATTAGCATGCAGTTTTTATCATAAGGAGTTGGTGGTGCTGTGAAATATGTCTGACTGCTAAATGCAGAATCAGCCGTTCAAATCCACCAGCCTCCCATGGGAGAAATTTGAGACTGTTTTTTCCAAAAATGTACAGCTTACCTCAGGCCACTATGAATCAGAATTGACTTGATGACAGGGTGTTGCTCATTAGTATTTGTAATGTTCTTATGACAGGTATGATCATTCTTATTTCATTATAGGAATCAATAATATGAAAGTAGGTAATGTTACCTATGCTATAAGCTGGTATGTGACAGAGTCAGGTTTCAAATTCAGTGAAGTGTAGTCAATTAATATGACCCAATAATTTCATATATATGTATGAATGTATTATAATTCTGGATTCTATGTCTGTGGCTACAATTCTCTATTAGAGGCGGTTCTGTATGTTACTGATGTACAGGATGAAGGTGACATTAAGACCTGATGAAGAGGGTAAGAATCAAATCACTGTTTTTTGGGGGGGCAATTTTATGATTACTTTTCTAGAGAGTGTAACTTAAGACAGCATTCTCTGTTATTTTTGCTGTGGCATGGTTGGCTAAAAGGCAAAGCTACATCTCCATTAAAGCAATACCTCTATTTCTTGACTGAATTTTGGTAGAAGAAATAAGACTTACTTTAACTTTTGAATATTTTTGATATCTGGCTCTGGACCATGTATTTGCCTACCTTTTGCTTGGCCTTCAAATTTGGAACTGAACAGTACCCAGAACTATGTGAACCATTACCTTTAACTTGTTTGAGTTTCTCTGGGGCTTTGCAGCAAACGGAAGAACCCTGGGAATATGCTCTAGAGAGTTTGGGGGTGGGGAATGTAGCAGAATAGCATATTGGAGGAGTTGGACCTTTGGGGCATCATGAAAGTCCAACTTCTTAGGACTGGTCTGGTATTAAACCTTCTAAATTATTATTATGACTGCATTCTGATCTAGATTTCAATCTAAGACAGTAATTGGTTATTACCCTACCATCTCATTTTCTGAGGACAAAGGTTTCTCCAAAGTCATAGATAAAGTAGGATAAATCCATTCCTGGACTTGATGCCCCACAGCAGTTTCTTCCCTGTGTTCTCAGAGGCCACATGAAAGCAAGGAAGACAGAAGGGACATGTCATAAAGATTGTTTCCAATAGAAACCGCAGAGCACTTCCTGGAAAAGAAATCTGTTCAGGATTAGGGTTTTGTTACTTATTTGTTTAATTCTACCTTTTTATGAAATAAATATTATTCTTTTTGCTTTTAAGCCTTTTAGGGTCTTGTGTGTGTGATGCTACATGATCCATATTTTATTACATCTAAAATGGATCAACCCCAGTCACAGGAACATCATCTTCATTCTTATTACTTAAAAAAATCATTTTATTGGGGGCTTGTGCAATTCTTATCCCAATCCATACATCCATCCATTGTATGTCGACCATATTGTATGTATGCCCTCATCATTCTCAAAACATTTGCTTTCTACTTGAGCCCTTGGTATTAGCTCCTCATTTTCCCTCCCTGCCTGCTCCCCTCACTCTCATGTAACTGTAATAATATATAAATTATTATTTGTCATATCTTACACTGTCTGATGACTGCCTACACCCACTTTTCTGTTGTCAGTCTCCCAGGAAGGAGGTTATATGTAGATCCCTATCATCAGCCGCCTCTCCCTTTCTACTCCACCTTCTCTCCACCCTCTTGGTATTGCCACTTTCACCACTGGTCCTGACTGGATCATCTGTTCTGGATTCCCTGTACTTTTAATTCCTATCTGTACCAGTCTACATCCTCTGGTCTAGCCAGATTTTTAAGATAGAAATGGGATCATGATAGGTGTGTGTGTGTGTGTGTGTGTGTGTGTGTGTATGTGGGGGGGAAGCTTTAAAGGACTAGAGGAAAGTTGTATGCTTCGTCATTGCTACATTGCATCATAATTGATTGGCTCATCTCCTCCTCAAGACCCATCTGTAAGGGAATGTCCAGTTGCCTACAGATGGGATTTGGGTCCCCAATCTGCATCCCCCCTCCTTCAAAATGGTAAGATTTTTTGTTCTTTGATGTCTGGTCCCTGATCCCTTCAATACCTTGTGATCCCACAGACTGATGTGCTTCTTCCATGTAGGTATTGTTGCTTCTGAGCTAGATGGCCACTTATTTACCTTCAAGACTTTAAGGCCCTGGATGTTATATCTTTGATAGCTGGGCACCATCGACTTTCTTCATTACTTTTTCTTATGTACATATTTGTCTTCAGTGATTGTGTTGGGAAAGGTGAGCATCGTGGAGTTCCAGTTTAATAGAATAAAGTGTTCTTGCATTGAGGGAGTACTTGAGTGGAGGCCCAATATCCACCTGCTACCCTAATACTAAACCTATAAATATATGCACATAGATCTATTTTCCCATCATTATGTGTAAATATGTTTACGCATGCTTACCTTTAGACCTCTAGAAATGCCCTTTGCCTCTGAGTTCTTTCCTCTATTTCTTTTTACTTTTCTCTTGTCCCACTATCATGCTCAGCCTTCATTTGGGTTTCAGTGATTTCTCTCAGTTACATTGCCCTTGATCAAGCCCTACCAGGCCTCCTACATCCTCCTCACCCTCATCTTTGGATCACTTGTTGTTCCCCCATCCCTGGGTTGGTCAACGCCACCTCCTTTTTCCCATCTCCCCCTCTTCCATGTCCCCCAGAACCATCATTCCAGCTGTTTTCTCCTCCAGACTGTTCATCCAGCCTATCTTATCTAGATAGACCTGCAGAAATAATAATATGCACAAAAAAACAAGACTTAGCAAAACAAAGTGAAAAAATAAAACAAAAGGAAGACAACAACAAAAGGATCAATGACAAAAAATGTAAAAAGAAAAACCTGTAGATAGTCCAAGTCTGTTTGTTGATCTCTAGTAGTGTCCTCCCATCAAGTCCAATGGGGTGCTACATCCTGACTCCAAAGTCTATCCTTGGAAATCCCTCAGGACCTCCCTGCATGACTCCCCCCACTGCTCTGCTGCATGCCCTTAGTGTTTTGCCTCAGTGTGGTGGGGTCTTATGACTTTTTGTTTGCTTGAACTGTCAAAGCATTGTGTGTGTGTGTGTGTGTGTGTACATATGCTAAAGTGAGGAGCCAGATGACATAGTTTGAGCAGCTGTCAACAGTTTCTTAATGAAAATATCAGTTTCTTCTTTATTTCACATCTTTTTGAATCCTGGTTCATATTTAAGGTAAGACAGTGGAGCCACAACATTGGCCCTGAGTCAGATTTGCTCTGGTCAAGCACGTCAGGTTTTTCTTAGGTCTAAGTTCAGAATAAGGCTCTATACAGAGAAGATTCCCTGATGCTAAAGAAGAGTCAAGCATAAACTTTTACACTGTGAGGGGTGTTTCCTTTCATAATGACAACAATGAATCAAAGCTTTCAAATTGGAAGAAAAAATAGGTGGATGAATGAAGGCAGACCATTTGAAAAAGTTGAGTGTCAGGCTATTGGGTTTATTATCACCTCCATGAAAATGTGCAAGTCATATTCATTTTTCTTTTCTTTTTTTGACTTTTATAGTAACTTTATTTAGCTTATAATAAAATTAGAAAAATGTTCAATTAATCTAGTTCTGTTACTCTAAAAAGAAAATGTGTCTACTGATTGATTTTTCCCAATTATTTCCAGTCACTACAATGCTTATGGTATTTTCTTTTTACTTTTTTAAGATCATTTTATTGGGAGCTCTCAGGGAATTTGTGGCTTGGTTTTGTTCCTGTTGCTGATCTGTTATGTTCCCTTCTTGGTCTGCCCCACTGTGGGGGAAGTAATGTCCTTAATGCACTCAGCAAACTAAGGCAATTGTTTATTCTACCATGGTTGAGTAAGATACAGCCAAAGCTTATAATTATAAGATTGCTCTTCTGAATTTGCAAGTGAAATTGAGTCAGTATTTAATAAGGATTATTCAGTTATTATAATTATGTAATAATTAATCCATAGTCCAAAGATGCATGGTTTTGTAAAGTCATAATATAAATGGCTTGGCCTAACCCACTTTGCATGACAATATTTATACTGCACAGCTACATAAAGTATTTTCTACTAATTTTTCCAGATCTACCATAAAAGTAGCCTATTTGTTAATATTTTAGACCCAGGTTATTACAAGTGTATAATATTTTAGTTAATTCTCAATGAAACGAAACTTTCAGGAGTCATTTTTAGATTAGCATAAAATATTGGTACATTTTAATTTTTTTTAATTAAAAAAATTTTTTTTGGGGGGGCTCTTATAGCTACTACAACATTCAGTACATCATCTGTATCAAGCACATTTGCCCACATGTTGCCACATACATTTCCAAACATTTTCCACTTGAGCCCTTGGTACAAGGTCCTCTTTAAAAAAACAAACAAACAAAACACTCCCCTTTCCCCTCCCCCGCTTTTTTTTTTAATGACTCATTTTATTGGGGGCCCATACAACTCCCATCACAACCCCTAACAGCATCAGTTAGCAGGCCACTTTTACACACCCATCGCCGTCATCGCTCTCAAAACCTTCTCCCTCGACACATTTTAATTTGAATATAACCACTCAGCATGACATGAAAGAACTCAAGAGACTCAGGACAATAGCAGAGTAGCAGATTTTGTTACTTTTTCTTTAAAGACACATAAAATGTTTTGCTTTTAACCAAATATTTATCTTAGTTTCAACCCTTAATTGATTGGGAGAAAGCTACCTGCTTCCTGCATCTATGAGGCTGAGTTAAGAGAACTTTTATTGGTTGTGCAGGTACATTGAAAGTCAATGTTTAAGTTCAATGTTACTTAAATACACCCAGCTGAAAAGCAACTCTATAGTAGGATAATGTGTCTCTTGTTAGCATGGCAGAGAACAGGCATTGTCTGATGTGCAGACAGTTGCCATGACACACAAACCACTTGATGGTTCTTAATAACAAAAAATTCCAACAGTGATTCTAACACATTTTGATATTTTTGTGTGTGTATTGAAACTTCTGGTCACAAGGAACTATGGTGAGAGACTGCTATCTATTGCTATGCACAGGTCACAAGGGGGCATCAGGATGCACTAGAAGCACAGGCTGTTATCAGATACTTGATTCCCCTCAAGCAGCTTATATGTATTAAAAATATGAACAGTAAGTTTGATCTTAATTTTACTTATTCTAATAAGAATTTGTATCGAAGGAAGGCTTACTAACAAACTGCACGATGCAGATGACACAGCCTTGCTTGCTGAATGTGAGTGTGAGGAGGACCTGAAGAATTTGCTGATGAAGATCACAGTTTGCAGCCTTCAGTTTGGCTTACAACTCAATGAAAAGAAGCCCCAAATCCTCACAACTACGTGAATAGGTAACTTCATGATAAATGGAGAAAAGATTGAAGTTGTCAAGGACTTCATCTTTCTTGGATCCACAGTTATGTTCCCAGAAGTATCTGTGAGAGATCAAAGATGGCGTAAATCTATTGCACAAGATTTCTTTAGAGTATCGAAAAGCAAGGTGGAAGTCCTTTGAGGAATAAAGTGGGCCCAATTTAAGCCAGGGTGTTTTCAGTTGCCTCATATGCATGTGTAAGTTGGACAATGAATACGGAAGACTGAAGAATAATCCCTATGTTTGGATCTTGAGATGAGAAGAATATTTAAGTTACCATGAACTGCCAAATTGACAAACTCTCTTGGAAGAGGTGTGGCCAAAGTGCTCCTTAGAGGCCAGGCTGTCAAGACTTCCTCGTAGATCATTAGGCACATTGTCAGGAGAGCTGATTCCTGGAAAAGGACGTCTTGCTTGGTAAAGCAAAGGACCGAGAAAGAGAGCAAGGGCTTCAAGGAGACAGATCAACATCGTGGCTGCAACAAGGGGTTCTGGTACAGGAAACATGTGAGGTTAGAGCAATTCAGGCCAGGACATTGTTTTGTTTTGGCGCCTCAGGCCTGCGTTTGATCAAAATCTTCTTGATGGTGCCCTATCACAACAACATGAATTAGGTTCAGATTTTTTGGATGTTTTTGTTTGAGAAATATCCCTCACCTGAGAAAACCTGTCATGAACAAAAGGCAAATGAAGTAACTATAGTTCTCTTGGACATCACAGTTTGGACTCATGCCCTCTAGGGCTTGGGTGACTTTTTGTCACCATCTCTAACTCTGGTATTTGTGGTACTGCTAAAGTGTGGATAGCCAATGGCAATTTCTCAGTGAAGCAGAGGCATATGGAATTTTATTCTACTGAACATTATTTATCCCTTGTCATTTAAGATATGTTCACCATCTCCTTCACAAAATGGTCTATTTTCATGATATCATATTTTTCCAATATTCCCATATCTACAAGGTGATAGTCTTTCAAGTTTTTGAATATGCTATGGCAAGAGTAATGCTACAATACAATGTAAGTATCAACAGGCTCCAAAATTAAATAGACTGGGCAGAGGATGTGACTGAACTGGCTGTGACAGTAAACAAAAGGATGATGTTTGAAGAAGAACTTTCAGCAGCAGCTGCTTCATTGAGAACTGGTTTCGGTGAATCACCATTGCAGCTGCCATCTCTCTCTGAGCCAGATAAATTCTGACATGAACAAGATGCTCTTGTAGGACTTGTAAATTCAGCCAGTGTTGAATATCACTGGCCTAAATATGAGGCATGTAGTCCTTTCCAAATGCCCTATCACATTGGGAAAATGTGCTGCACAAGACCTCATTAAAGTATTGAAGAGCAAGTCAGTTGCTTTGAAGAGTAAGGTAGCCTGATCCAGGCCATAGTAACCTGAGTCCAACCCCTCAACAATGTTCCTCTGGGTGCCACTTTGGGCAGATGTGCCAGATGGTAACACATTTCATGCTAGTCCTGAATTATTTTCTCAGACACACCGCTGTGCTCTGTTTAAAACAAATTGAATTGATATTTGATTATATGGAGGTAGAAATGCATTCACTGGTATTAAAATGCTAGTAGGATGTTTTACAGCAAATACTTTGACAAAACATAGGACAAATTCAAACTGATCTAAGCTTTCAAGATTATTTTCCTTATACTTCATCTTTACTGTTTTTGTGTATTGACTTAAGTCAACCACTTCACTATTTTGAGTCAATAGGTCTTTGTGCTAGGCGGATCTGGCTTCAAATGCTGACTCTGTTTAACATTGACTCTATTTATAATTTAGGTTTGCCTCATAATATGGTGGTATTAAGTTTTTTTCTGAAGACTTATGTAAGGATTCAATGAAGGAATGTTTAAAACATCTGAAAAATCATAGACATTCAGCAATAATTAGCTCCCTTCCCTCTTGGTAAATTAGTGTATTCACTTTAATATGAAACATAATATTCATTGATTTTATTTTGTGAGCATAAGTGTTTGAATGCCTGCTATAAGTCTGCTAGTATAGAAGTAACATTATTGGGGTTGGAATTCAAATTTGACAAAAAAATTATTTTATTAGTGACATCAAAATTTCCTTATGAAATGATATGAGTAGTTTCCTTCTTAATCTTAGATATACCTATTAAAATATTTTAAATTATATAGAGCACATAGGTTTATTAATTTCCTGGCATATAGAGATTATGACATAGATAGATAATCTAGGGTAACAAGTTTAATGTTTTTTGGGATGATTTAAAAGTTATTTTACTGGAATTTTGTAAGCAAATATTAAGAGTTAATAGTAGTTTATAATAAATGTGAGCTTTGATCTGATGGTTTTATATGGCACTTGCTAAAGAAAGAGGCTTTTTAAAATGTCCCTAGTGACTTCCTGCTGGTATGTTAAAACCTAGGAATCTCAGAACTGCCTAAAGCACACATCAGGAGAAGCACAGGATATTGTTGCTTGGTATCATCAAGTTGACTATGGCTCAGCATGATTCTGTGTACAATAGAAAAAAATCACTACCCAGTCCTCTTCCATTTATGATTATCTGACTTAACATGGATAATATCAGAAATATAGGTCTCAATGAGTTCTATTTGATATTTGATGATTTCAAATTTCTTTACTCTGTTTTCCGGCACCATATTCAAATGTTCCTCTGCCATTCTTAAGGTCTTCAGTTCCTACTCTCCGAAAGGTGATCTATCTCTTCCTTCTTCCTAATCTGGAAGTTCTCAGTAACCGCACCTCTCTGAACAGTATTTTACAATTTATAATACTTTGGCATAGCTTCTAGCATCACAGCAGCTGGCAAGGCACCACACTGCAACAAACTGACAGATGATTGGAAGAAACACCGAAAGAATAGGAGTAAGGAGGTGGTAGTTTTCAGTACTGAATGCAGGCAAACACCCCCTCACCCACTATGCTCTATCACACACAACACACTCTCATTTCAAAAGACAAACAAAAACTCGTGGCTTCCATTCAATTTCATAACTACCCTATAGGGCAGAATAGAACACCCCCCCCAAAAGTCCCCAGGCCTGTGGACTACACAAGCAGATTGTCCCATCGTTTTTTTCCCACTGACATGTTTCATTTGCTGACATTTCAGTTAACAAGTAAATGTTTAATCACAGAGTCACCAAAGTTCCTCTTTCCTTTATAACAATTGACAATAAGAATAAAAACTACCATTCTAGGCTCATTGTTGTCTATTTTGCAGCAATTTGTAAATGAAAGGTCATTAAGTCCTTCCTACACTGATGCAATTAAAAGTAAAGGCTTGTAATTATGTCCCCCCCCAAAAAGATTGATATTGGAACCCCACATTTCAAGCCACTCTTAAGAACTTATAAGGAGACTGATTATGGAACCCATGCATAATAGAAGAAACAGCCACACACACAAAAGAAAACAATTGGTAGGACCTTGGATAGTGCCATCATAATGTGAAAAGGAAGATTACTAAGCTATTTTTCTTCAAATAAAATGAATGACCACTTGTCAGATAAAGTGAATTACTATAATGGACTTTAATAAAATTCAGTAGTAAACATTCCTGAAATCTTGGTTGTCTTTGTTTCCTACACACTAAAGCTAAAGAGAAAATATTCAAGAAAAAACTAATATCAAGAACTCTTAGCCATTATTGTCTGACTTATTCCCCCAAAAATATCCCCTTGCTTGAATTACCCCACCAGGTAAAGAAGAGCTGCTGAGGTACATGACTTGATGTTGCCTTGAATGTTTGAAATCCCTGGTGACTTTCAAGTAATTGCAAATTGAATGCATATAGCAAGTGATCTCCAAATTCATGTTTGTTTGTTTGGTTTTTTTGGTGGGCATCACTGCCTCTGGAGGTCGTGGGTGCTACCCCATCCCGCTCCTGAGAGCCACCACTGGATTTGAACCGCCAACCCCGCGGATTGCAGTTCCGTACTCAACCACTTACACCACTGGGGCTCAGCCCCTTAAATTCATGTTTCTTATCTATAACATTTGACTTCCATTCTCCAAACCCTGTACTAATTCTCTTAGCTTTAAGACTTCAATGTTGAACTTAGATCTACTTTATCTTGGAATTAAATTCAATAAAAATTGGAGAAGACACTTTGATTTCAATTTGTCATTTCCACTTATAAACATCAGTCTCACAGAAAGGATGACGACAATAGAAAGACCAGTTCTGCTTCCATTTCTCTTTATTTCTCTCACCTCACTTCCCCCTCTATTGTCAGAATTGGGAAAAAAAAAAAAGCCAGAAACAGAGCACTTGGAAAGTGAGGGGTAGGGAGAAAACTATATCTTTTAAATTCCCTGTTGTTTGTTCATGTCTCTCTTGGAATACAAAAATTTAAATAGGAACTTAACTTAATTTTTTGAGAACCCTGATTAATGCTTTTCTATTTCAAGAATTGTTTTAATTTTGCATGAAAACTTTAAGTAGATTTAAGATGTTCAGACCACATCAAATTACTTTTTAATTTGTTTGTTAGCTCAAGACCAATTCTGTTAGTCAATGTTTTCCATCATTAACTCTCTTATGTAAGATAATAACAATTTTTTCTCTTACCTATCTGATTACTTTTTTTCTTCTGTCCTTCATAATGCCCCCCTGCTAAGTCTCACTGGAAAATTCTAATCTTACTTCAATATTCCATCACTCCTCAATGGTTTCAACTACAAATACTATATAAAAATATCACTGAAATTTTCCTTTTCAATTTTCTTATGAGTTCCACTGTTTCAGTGACTTACTTGAGTTTACTCTCAATTGTTCTGCTATCATCCTTCTTATCTGCTATCTTTCCCGTGGTTCCACGACTTTTTAATTTCCCTTTACCCAGAATTCTTTTCGGTGCAAATGATTGTCCCTCTTGGCTGCTAAGTGAAAGGCTGATAATTTGAATCCCCTCAAAGGTACCTGAGAAGAAAGACCTGATGACCTAGTTTCAAAATATTAGTCAGTAGGGTACCCATTAAAAAATGAAGCCCACCTACTCCCACCACCAGGGCAGTGATGCCTTAAAAAAAAAAAATGAAGCCCAGTTCTACTTGGACACATGCTAAGTAGTTGTGAGTCAAAATTGGCTCCATGGCAGTTGGTATTAATACATAAATCTTGAGTAATGTTAGTCCATCCACATTTCTTGGAGTCTTTCTATTGCGAACATTCTAAATTATTTTTTATTTCTTCGGATACATTAGTTATGATGTCAGTTTGAATGTTAAAACGTCTAAAATAACAATGGATTCGATATGATGTAAATTTAATTTCTTCTCATGGACAGCCCACATTAGTGGTTTAGGGCTTGTGTGGTTTATTAACTCTGTGAGGACTCAGGGTCCTTCTCTCTGGATGATCTCTCCTCCCCAAATGGAGGTGGGTTCATCACCACACATGGGAAAAGAACCACACACCTCTTTCATTCAGGGTGTAATCTGGAAATAACATACACGATTTCTGTCCACAGCTCGTTTGAATGGCCGGTCATACCTAGCAGCTAGAAAGGCTTGGCAATGTGATCCTCAGCTTTGGACCAGTCTAAAATTTTCTATTTCCGCAAGAGAAGCCTATTAGAATAACTAACATTGTCTGTCACACTTACGTATTCCTTTCTTTCTGTCATCATCATTATTACCTCGAGCCTTTTGGCTTGCTTTTGTGTTATCTCATTATCAATTCAGTCCTTTCTTTCAAAGAAAGACTTTTTATTTTGTTTTGGTGGATTCTCTGTTCAGAAAACCCACAGCACCATGTCTCTTTTTAGATCCTCTTTATAATCAATTTTTTTTCCTACTGTGTGTCCAGCTCCTTTCAGCTCTCGTTCATTTGTTAAATAAATATGTGTTAAGTGTCTACTCTATGTTATGGAGCTTTCTGTTTTCATGGGCTGTGTTCATTTGGGTGCTGTAGATGGAAAAATATAATTACAAATGGGCATGCTCTCTACTGTCACAAAGATTCAGTCCTTTGATGGTGTTTACACCATGTAAGTGTTTTAGAGTTTAAATATGAGTATATCCTCCTAAGAACAGCCTTTCCAGACTACATCTTACATTTGAAGTGGTTGTTTTGCTTTTTAGAGTCATGATTGTGTTAACTTTCAGTTAATATTCATTTTTAAACGATAACTTTTAAACACAAATGGAAAAGAATGCTTATGGAGATAGTTTTAAGTCAATTTAGTTGCTTAATGAAATTGTAAACTACAAGCAGGCTTGGACTAAATCCCTCATGTATTATAATTCTCTGCTCTCTTTCTTTCCAATCAACCTAATTCCCCGTCTCACAGACTCAAATATAAAGCATATTAGCAGACAACACCCCTTTGACTGGACTTTGTCCTCAAGGCTACATTTTCTTCTTCTTTTACAATCTCAAGCACCAGAGAGGCAAATATTTACATAATACTACTAACATGAAATAACTTTTAGTTTCACTCTTCCTTTTTTCCCCCGAGAAGTCTCTGAACCATCCTCAGAGAACAGATGGGGCATATGAGGCAAAGCTGTTGAATAACTGATCAAGTGTTGCCTTCAAGAAAAAAATATATCGACATTTTCTTCATCATCTGTCTTTGAATTTGTTTAAAAACAATGCATAAAATATTTATGTTCATTCCTGAGATTTTTGGCAATTACAAAATAAACTTCTGCCCCTGATTTGTGCTGGACTTCTTAACTTCACACAAATTGTTGTGTATAGATATTGCTTATGTTGGAGTGAATGAAAATTTAAGGTAGAAAAAACATGTTTGCAAGAAAAAAGAAGTATCCATTATTTTGTCCAACCCTAGAAACAAAACCCACCTTAAATTCTGTCAACTTTTATTTCACTTTATTGGGATGGTGACCTTTCAGAAGAAGATTGCCATCTCTGTATTGGAGGTGCCCCTGAGTGACGAATTCAGATCAGTAACCTTCGGGCCCATAGTCAAGTGAGTAACTGTTTTACACTACCCAAGGAGACCTGCTTGTATATATTCTAAGTATTTCTATAGTTAATTGCTCACAGAGTAGGATAGGCAGGGAAGGCATAAGAGGGAACATGTAGGCAACTATGTAAAATTTGTGCATTTAGCTACCTACCTTTTCATTTTTTCACTTTATTTATTTATTTTTTTTGGGGGCATCACTGCCCTCAGGTGGTGGGAGTAGGAGGCCCAGCCTTTGCTCCCTGGATCTGGAATCGAACCTCCATCCCAGTGGGCCGCAGTCCCGCGCACAACCACTATGCCACCGGGGCTCAGCCCCATTTTCTCACTTTAAATGGCTGCTCTTACTCCATCTCCAGTCTGGTAGTCTCATCTCTGAAATTTCAGTGTGTCAGTATTCAAAATACAACACTTAAAAGATAAGTGTGAAGGGGAAAAAAGTGGCTAGACATTTCACATCCCCACTCACATTCGCGCGTGTGTGCGTGCCCACACGCACGCACACACACACACACACACACACATGAGTAACTAGAGTTTTGCTTTTTCTGTCTCATATATTTCCCATCGGATGAAGTATTAATGTTTTAAACTCTGCCTTGTGAATTGGGTGGAGGTTTACAGAGAAGATATGTTGTCTATTCCACATATCATTGACCTTTTCTTTCATTTCATTGACTGCAGCACCCACACTAACATCACGTACCTTACTTCTTCCACCCCATTCTTTTTTTTTTAGTATATGTGCTGCTGAAGTGAGCACCCACCCCATTCATATTTCCATCCATCCCTCCATCTTTTCTAGCTATTTTGGATTTTGTCCTTAGATAAAGGCTGTACTTTTGATCTCAAGTGGTTATTCTAACATGTGCATACCTCCCTAGTGTTTTTTGTTCACTGTATAGCTCTACTTATTCTTTGACTGCTACATGGGCCATGATGGTAAGTTGGTTTCCTGACATGAAGGTGAGACGAAGCTGTAAAGGTTCACCACTCTCTATTTGGTGAATAAACCCAATTTTCAGTTTTATAGCACATTTGTCTCCATTCTATATAGGATCTTCTAACATGATCCTATTCAGACCAGTTGGTAATGGTAGCCTACCACTTTCTAGTTCCTCAGGACGTGGAGACTGATGGATTTATTTTTTGTGTGCATTAAAAATTTTTTTCATTCATTTTCCCTTTGGACAAGGAGAAACCAATAGTTGTACCTTAGATAACCATTTGTGATCTTTTTTTTTTAGGGGGGGGGGCATCACTGCCTTTTGTTGGTCATGGGAGCTACCCAGTCTTGATCCTGAGAGCTGCTGCTGGATTTGAACCACCATGGGCTACAGTCCCACACTCAATCACTACGCCACTGGGGCCCAGCCCCGTTTGTGAGCTTTTTAAGACTTCATTCGCTACTCACTAAAGATGCAAGACATTATCTTTGTGGACTTACTTGGTGGACTTGTCTTGGTGTTCACTGGAACCTTAGTCCTGACTCCTCAGGTCCCACAGCTCATTCCTCAAGTATTTTGGTTATATTTCATTACTTTTCCCCTGAATGTTCCATGACATTTCTGGATATAATTAAAACACATGTACAAATATCCCCTGTCAGTATTTCATGGCTATACTCTTATTTCTCTTCTCACATCTATCTATTCATACATCTGGTTTTATTGCAAGACTGTGTAATAGCAGTATTTACCTCTGTTGTCTTTAGCTCTTGCATGCCATCCTCTGTCTCTTACTGTCATCGTGGAGCTATCTGTGTAAATAATCTGCTAGTGTTTGAGTTATGTTTTTTGAAACTTTTCCAATGGGTGCATAGCTATTTACTATGTTTCTCAACTCTGGTTCAATTGATACTTTTTTCACCATATAATGTGACTTGTCTTTTACACTGGTCTTAGACTTAAAATCTATTTGTTAAAAAATTAATATTGTCAACTCTGTTCTTTTTTGGAGCACCATTAGCATGATTCTTAAACCCCACCCTCCAGCTTTTGATTTTTATTCTATGTTGGCCTTTATTTAATGCATTTTATTAGGGGCACTTTTGACTCTGATAACATTCCATCCATCAAATGTTTCAAGCATATTTGTACATATGTTGCCATCATCATTTTCTAAACTTTTTAAAAATTTGGGTGCTCAAACAACTGTAATCACAATCCATCCATCCATCTGCCCAATTTGTCAAGGATATTTGTATATTTGGTGCCTTCATCATTCTTAAAATATTTGCTTTCTACTTGAGTCCTTAGTATCAGCTCTTCATTTTTTCTCCTTCCCTCCACACTGGTGGTCCCTCTTTCATGAACCCTTGATAATTTATAAATTTTTATTATTTTGTCATATCTTACACTGTCCGATGTCTCCCTTCACCCACTTTACTGTTGACTATCCCCAAAGATGAGGTTATATGTAGATCCTTGTAATTGGTTCCCCCTATCTACCCCACTCTCCTTCCAACCCTCCTGTTATCTCCACTCTCAGCACTGATCCTGTAGGGATTATCTGTCCTGGAGTCCCTGTGTTTCCAGTTCCTATCTGTACCCATGCACACTCTGGTCTAGCTGCATTTGTAAGGCAGAATTGGGATCAAGATAGTTTGTGTGGGAGTGGGGTGGGGAGGAAGCATTTAAGAGCTACAGGAAAGTTGTATGTTTCATCATTGATACACTGCACCCTGATTGGCTCATCTCCTCCCTTAAACCCTTCTATAAAGTGATGTCCAGTTGCCTACAGATAGGTCTTGGTTCCTAGTCTGCACTGCTCCTTATTCATAATGATTTTTTTTGTGTGTTCTTTGATGCCTTGTGATCACACAGATTGGTGTGCTTTCTCCATGTGGGCTTTGTTGCTTCTGAGCTAGATAGCCACTCGTTTACTTTCAAGCCTTTAAGACCCAAGACCTGTGTATTTTTTGTTCTTTGATGCCTTGTGATCATACAGACTGGTGTGCTTTTTCCATGTGGGCTTTGTTGCTTCTGAGCTAGATAGCTGCTTGTTTACCTTCAGGCCTTTAAGATCCAAGACACTATAACTTTTGATAGCTGGGCACCATCAGCTTTCTTCACCACCTTTGTTTATGTACCCATTTGTTATCAGCTATCATATCAGGAAGGTCAGCACACAATGATATGATTTTTTTTGTTCTTTGATGCCTGATAACTGATCCCTTTGTCACCTTATGATCACAAAGGCTGGTGTGCTTCTTCCATGTGGACCTTTGTCACTTCTAAGCTATATGGCCTCTTGTGTGCCTTCAAGCCTTTAAGATTCCAGGTACTGTACTTTAAAAAAAAATTTTTTTTTAGGCATCACTGCCCTCAGGTGGTGGGAGTAGGAGGCCCAGCCTTTGCTCCTGGGAGCTGGAATTGAACCTCCAACCCAGTGGATCGCAGTCCCGCGCACAACCACTACGCCACCAGGGCTCAGCCCGGTACTGTACTTTTGATAATCAGACAACATCAGCTTTCTTCACCACATTTGCTTATGCACCCACTTTGTCTTCAACGATCCTGTCAGGAGGGTGAGCATCATGGAAGGCCAGTTTAATAGAACATAGTATTCTTGCATTGAGGGAGTACTTAAGTAGATGCCCAAATGTCCATTGGCTACTTTAATACCAAACCTATAAATATATGCACATAGCTCTACCCCATCATCATATATAAATATATTTACATATGGAAATGCCTTTATTTAATCTTCTAAAAATGCCTTTTGCCTACTACTACTTTTCTGTATTTTCTTTACTTTCCTCTTGTTCCATTATCAGTTTAACCTTCATTTGGATTTCAGTGATTGCTCTCAGTTATATTACCCTTGATCAAGTCCACCAGGACTCCTCCACCCTCCTCACTACCTGATTTCGGATCACTTGTTACCATGCCCCTGGGTTTTTTAACACTACTTTGTTTTCCTCACTTTCCTTCTCCCATGTCCCTCCGGAACTGTTGGTTCTGTTGTTTTCTCCTCCAGATTGTTTTTTCCAGCCTATCTTATCTAGATAGACATGTCTATACCTGTCTTTATATGTAAGATACAGATAGCATATTAAAGGATTAATTTTTAATTCATTCTGCTACTCTGTTTCTTGACTGATTCATGTGTCTGTTTACATTAGTGTAATAAGTGATAAGCTTGAATTATTTTCTATCGTTTTACCTTTTTTATTTGTTTAGTGAAGCTAAATGAACATTTCCTCTGCTGTATTCATTTTGTTTGTGGTTTAAAAATATTCTTCATTGATGTAGCTTTGGTATTTATTGAATATTTTTGATTTTCCCCAATGTTTAAGATGTTTATCTGAGTTTACCCTATAATTTATCATGGCTAGTGTCCCTCATCCAGTGGTCTGAGGCTTCAGGCAGTATGGCTGTAGTGGGGCCATGTGGGCTTAATGGCTATTTCTCACTGAATACAATAGAGATAAAAATGAGAAAGCGAGAGCGAGAGCGAGAGAGAGAGAGAGAGAGAGAATAAAATAAAAAGAGCAAAAATGAAACAAACAGGTGAAAACAAGCAATGACTTCAAAAATCCAAAAATTAAAACCAATAATTTAAAAATGTCCAACAAAATCAACAGATAAAAAACAAAACGTAAAAGTAAGACAAGGGAGCAAAAAAGTAAAGCGATTTGTTCTTAAAGGAAAAATATAAACAAAGTTGGAGAATAAGGGAAAGAAGAAGAAAGAGAAAAGAGAATAGTAAGTAAGCTTCTAATAGAGAAAAAAATAAGGTATCAGAAGAAGCCAGCTTCTGATACATACATTACAGGATCAACAGGCACAGTTGTACAGCGATAATTATTATTTATTATAGTAAGGATATAGAGAGCATGAGAGAGAGAGAGAAACATTAAGAGTCAGACACATTTCCCATCAGGGTAGCATGCTCCCTTTCGCCCCACTTGGTGGTCCATGTGGTGAGAGAGTAGAGGAAAGGATTACAAGATGATGGAGAGAAGCAGAGAGGGGCCAGAGAGTGAACTGTAATTTTCCCCATTTAAATCACCTTATCGGGACACATGAACTCTGTTGTCACTCACTGGTCAGAACATGTCACAAGAGGGGACTGTCATAAGGGCTATATGGTGACAATGGCTTAGGGATGCCTACATGACTAAGGGGAGAAGCATGTGTTAAGGGAAGACCTCAGACTCCTAGGGGTAGATAAACAGGTCTGTCTTGTTAGGAGTCTTTCAAAGTGGCCCTTGAATCCCACCCGTAGGCCTGGAGGGAAGCAAACTATCATCTGAACAGCAGGGGAGTCAGCTTTACTGTGAGTCATGGAAGGCCTCAGATAGCTGGGAGCTTCAGGGAGAATAGCTAACCTGACTTGCACATTAGATGCTGGTGAATAGCTTGCTTAATTTTTTTGGAGTATGTAATTGTAGAAAATCCTGTCTTCATCCCATAGGAAGGGAAAAGAAGAAAGAGAAACAAGAGGAAAAAGATGCAAAGGCAAATGGGTAAAGAAAAAAAAATAGCAAATATAAAGTAGAAAACTGTGGAGGAACAGATATGTGACACAAATTGACACTCTCTGCTCATCAAGGTGATCATGAGGATACCTGCTCATGGAGTGAGTTCTCACCAGCTTAGAAAGTGTCTGTGATCAGGGTGCCTGTTCTGAAAGGTGTTTGTATCCACTCAGGTGTTGTTTGGAATCTGAGTTTTTGTTCCTGAGGGAAGTTCTTTTGATCCTAGAGTGAGAGTAAATATAGGACAGCTGGTTTCGGAAGACTTGTTGACTGCTCAGGGGTGACTGTAGTCAGACTGTCCATCCAACATTGAGCACTCTGCTGGTCTGAGGAGGCAGGGTTTGGTATACACCTGTCACCTGTTCCACCTGTGCCATGGACCTCTGGCAGAGCAAGGGCTGTGCAGTTAAGGTGGGATGGTGTCATTGGCTACTGTGTACGTAAGGGTGAGGATTGGCCATGCTTCTGGTTATTAAGAAGTTCTAAGGAACAAGAAAAAGAGCATAGCTTCCTGGCTACCTGCCATTAGTATGGGTATTTGTGCTGTCCTAAGTGGGTGAAACTGGTTATCAGGTTTTTCTGCTGATTAAATGCTGCTTGAAAAAGTTCAAAATGATCATATTAGGTAGACCAGCTAATAATTCACTCTTTGCTTCCACCACTTTGGTTCAGCTTCTTTTTCTTTTATAAATTTCATCACTTTTTCTCTTATATTGATGATTAAAAAAACTTTCATTAGGGGATCTTCCATCTCTTATCATAATCCATCCATACCTCCAATGTGTCAAGCACATTTGCACATATGCTGCCACCACCATTTTCAAAGCTTTCTCTTCCACTTGAGTCCCTAATATCAGCTCCCCATTTCTTTCTGCTCCCTTCCCTGCCACCGCCCTCACAAACCCATGATAAGTTATAGTTTATTTTTTCCATATCTTACATCATTCTCCCTCTCCCCTCATCCACTTTTCTGTTATTCATCTCCCTGGAGGAGGCTTCTAGTTGATTCTTGTGATTGATTCCTCCTTTCTCCCCCCACCCTCCCCTAATTCTCCTGATATTTCTATACTCCTTGTTGGCCCTGAGGGGTTTATCTATCCTTGATTCCCTGTGTTGCAGGTTCTTGTCTATAGCAGTGTGCATGCTCTGGTCTCATTCAGTTTGTGAGGTAGAATTGAGGTCATGATTATGGAGGGAAGGAAGTACCAAAGAGTAAGAGGAAAGTGGTATGTTTCATCAGTGCTATTCTGCACCCAGACTTGCTCATTTTTTCCTCATGACTCTTCTGTGAGGAGATATCTAATAATCGACAGATGGATTTTGGGCCTCCATTCCATGCCTCCTCCAATTCACATTGGGAGTAATTTTTCTTTTGGAGTTTTAAATGCCTGAAACCTGATCCCATCGACAGCTCATGACAGCACAGACTGATACGCTGTTTCTATGTGGACATTGTTGCTACTGAACTTATTTATCTACAAACCTTTAAGACCCCAGATGCTGTATCTTTTGATAGCTGAGCACCATCAGCTCTCTTCACCACATTTGATTATACACCCATTTTGTCTTCAGCAATTGTGTTGGGAAGTTGAGCACCACAGAATGCTGGATTGTGAGAACAAAGTGTTCTTGTGTTAAGGGAGTACTTGAGTCGAGGCGCAATGTCCAACTGCAATTTAATTCTTAACCTATAGTTATGAATGCATAGTTCTACTGCCCTCTATCTATATATATGCACACACACATATATTTACATATGTACATGCCTTTATTTTGGCCTCTATAAATGTCCTTTATCTCCTGTTCTTTGCTCTATTTCCTTTTTTACTTCCTTCTTGTCCCATCATCATGTTCAGCCTTCATTTGTGTATAATAACTCCTTGTTGCTACATTGCCCTTGATTGAGCCCCACTAGGCATCCTATGACCTTCTTTCCATTGATTTTAGTTCATTTGTTGTTCTCTTGTGCTCCACCGATTTTCTTGCTCCAACCTTCCCTTCTTCCCTATCTCCCCTGAACCATGGGACCCATTCTTTTCATCTCTAAATTGTTTATTCCATTCAATTATCCAATAGATGATTGTTCTATTTTATCTAGATAGACATACAGATACATTAGTAAGTGCAAAAAAAAATAGGCAAAGCCAAAATAAAGCAACAAAGGAAGTCAAACTCAAAGAAACTATAAGAACAGTGGAATGCAAGAACAAAATAAAAACAACAAAAAGAAGACCTCTGACAAAAATGGACAAGCCTGTAAATAGTTCAAAGTCTGTTTGCTGGCCTTGCTGAATATTATCCAGTCAAGTCTGATGCGGTGCCACACTTTGTCGCCAAAGTCTATTTTTTATATTGTCTGGGGGTTTCCTCACATTGCTTCCCATCAAAGTGCCTCACCCCAGCGTGATGGGGCCAGACTCTGCACTATTCCCACACTATGTCTCCAGCGCTGTTGCCCAACAGCATCATAGTTCATTTTTTGGTGGATCTTAAGCTCTTATAACAACCCATATATCCATTGTTGCCAGCATCATTTTCAAAACCTTTTCTTTTTACTTGAGTTCTTCATATCAGCCCCTCATTTTCCCTCCCTCCCTTATGAACACTTGATAACTTATAAATTATTATTATTTTCATATCTTACATCATGCACTGTCTCTCTTCAGCCATGTTTCTGTTCTTCATCACCCCTGGGGTGTTGCGGTTATACATCGATCATTGTGATCGGTCCCTCCCCTTCCCTCTACCCTCATTATATCGCTACTCCTATTATTGTCTTGAGGGGGTTATCTGCCCAGCATTCCCTGTGTCCAGAGCACTTATCTGTACCAATGTACATGCTCTGGTCTAGCAGGATTTGTTAAGGTAGAATTGGGGTCATCATATTGGAGGCCTGGGAGCATTAAAGAACTAGAGGAATGTTTTATGCTTGTTCAACGCAATACAGCACCCAGACTGATTGGTCCCTTCCTTGTGAGACTTATTTTTCCAATTGTCTACAGGTGGGCTTTGTGTTTCCACTCTGTGCACACACACCCTTATTTTCATTGATATGATTGTTCTCAGTCTCCTGATGACAGATATTTGATCCCATCAACCCCTCATGATCACACGGGTGTTCAGTTTCTTCTAATCAGTATTCACTCCAATTCTCTATACTTTCCTCTGAAACTCAATGTGCCAGGGTTGTTATCTCTGTGTTTCATTGGGCTTTTCCTGTCTTTATTATAAGAGGATGTGGGTAGGATGTCTGCCTAATCCACCATCTTGCCAGAAGTTTAATCTGAATCAAGAATTGCTATACTTTTTAAAAGTAAACTTTCAGATCATTGAGAACTTAAGGGCTGAGAATTCTTAGTCTCTTTGGACATAGATCATTTTTTATTAGCATATCCCCATATATATGAAATTTTTATGTATAATCAAAAGTATATATGAATATACTTTGAAGGTTTCTTGTATAAGTACATTTAAGTGCATATGCTAATAAAATTGAAGAAGGAAAAATAACTGTTTCATTCTTCTTGTATTTCTCTTTTTTGTTCAATTGGAAATGAAAGAGTTGACATTATTATTGTTGTGTTAATAATGAAAATAAACATTTAATTAAGACTAGTATAAAATCACAGGATGTTTTGACATGCATTATAAAGAAGAAAATAACAATATTTAGGTGTTTTCACTTTTAACTGGATATTTCCTTACAGTTTCTATTAGCTCTTTGCCAGTAGTTGTATTGTAAATGATTGAACAAGTCAGGACAAATACACTTATATTTGTGTTATCATTTATATTATATTAGATTTTGAATTCTTGTAAATATTTTCTACTCCCCATATGCTATGTATTTATTAATTCCTCTCTTCCTCTTCATGGTTCATATATTCTGTCTATACATATAAAATTCACTAAGAGGAATATCATTCCAGACACTGAACAAGAAAAGCAGCAAACTTTATGGGAATTAAGCTAAAAGTTGTCTAGTGTTGATTATTAAATTATTCCAAGGTGATAAAATATGTTCTCAGGCAGATCTTTGTCTGAAAATCACCTCATGCACTTAGATCCTCAACTGATATTTTTCACATTCCTTCCACCATGTGTGAAACCCTGTGCTAAGGACAAGATGGGTGAGTCACAGTCAATGCCCTCAAAAGGCTTCAAAAAACTTGTGTGCAGTGGGGATGGGAAGACAGATACTGTTCAGAAATTTATAGCACATATGATAAGTGCAGTAATAGGGATTTATAACCTGGAGGATCAGAGAAGACATTTTGGAAAAGAAAATACAAGAAAACAATAAAAGTTTGAGTAGATATGCTCCAAGGGAACAGGGCTGGGCCACAGAACCTCAGCCACAGAACCAATAGAAATAAAGCACAGAAATCCCATTGACTGAGTATGACTGGGGTGCTGCAGCTGGTATGGATTGGGCATGGGTAGACTTGAAGGAGATAGGTTAGCTGAGCTAAGGTCCTGTAGGGCATCTAGTACCATGTGAAGAGGCTTGGGTATGACCTCATAAATAATGGGAAGTCTGTGAAGGATGGTCATGAGCAGATTTACTTTGAAGCAATTCTACCTGACCTCTGTGTAAAGAATGGATTGGCAGAAAGAAAGAAGGGGGCCATTTTGGAAGGTAATTGTTTAGGAAGAGTGAATGGTAGGCAGAACTAGGACAGTGGGAGTGTGATAGAGAAAATCTATGAAGTGCCTTGTTGCTAGGGGTGGCTAATGTCAATACTGGTGGTTCATATTCCTGCTGTTCCTTTTCATCCTTTGTTATATCCTGTTTACAGAAAATGCATGTAGATTATCCTATGTGTATAGCAAGATGGTTGGGTTGCTTGTAAATAATCCTCTTTGGGTGCTGAGGATTATGGATAATGGTACTGTGTCCAAGGGCATGTAGGGGCATGCAGAAAAAACTCCAGAAGCATATTCCACAACAACAACATGTTCTTCAACATCCCCTAGTTATACCAAGTATTGGTCTTAGTCATATTTTTGTGCTTGCAGTTATGTGTCCTGCTGGTAAGTAATTTTAGGTGAGGATTTCCTCAACTTGACATTGATTTTAAATAGGATTAGTATGGTAATTATCCACTGGATTTTGTACTGCACACTGGTATCAGAGCCTATGCTTAAAATTAATTCTTTTTAATAGAAAATTTTATTGTTGTATTGGAAAGTCTGATATTTTCTCAATAAAATCAGATCAGTTGTTGTGGCTACCATTTTAATTTAATTTAAGCAAACATTTAAAATAATTTTTAAATGTACTACTTAACCAGATTGTTAAGTTTTAGAATTCTCATATCTTCTTTCTTCTAATTTTCAGAAAAGAAAGTATACCAGATTCCTTTCCCAACCTGTCTAAGAAATAATAGCAGATCATAATTAAGAGATTCGTAAGTATGCTTTCCTCCTTGTTGGGGAGATTTTCTATTGTTATTGTAAAGAAAAGTGGTCCTAGTCCTTTGGTAATTATACAAACTGAGTTGTCAGATGACATTTGAAAGGGAATCATAGTCTAATGAAGTCCTGTTCTAGTTCTACAAACTAGCAATTGCCATATTTCAGAAGGCAGAGTCTAGGGTTGATGGAATGTAGACTGATCACGGAAATAAGAGTCTAACATCTGGAGTTGGTTGAGTCTCTACCTAGCCAACATCTTGGGCAACATACTCCGGGCTTCTCAAATGTAAATATTTGTGTTTGAAAGCTGTTGACTAAAAAGAATGACTGCCTGAGATCATTTTATGATTTCGGGATATCCCTGAAACATTGTTGCTTAGTGCTTAGTAATCACTTTATCTTGGCTAATCTATGGTTATTGGAATTACCTTAACATTTGTTTAGTAGCTAATAAAACCAACCAACAGGAACTGAGACATATTTCTAGCTTACTTCATCAGATATGATCTTGCAAATTGCTTAATTCAAACATAATAAACTTAATTATATTTTCTGTATCAAAGTAAGCTGTTTCTAGATTGATAGCATTAGTTTTCAATTTTATTGCATCAGTTTATTAATCTTGTGAGTTGGAGCAAGTTACCTAAACTCTTTAGTCCTTTAAAGTATCTGTGAAATAAAGATCAGGAAATAGTGCTTCCAATCAAGCTTATTACAAAGCCCAACAGTTTTTTTTGTGTCTTGGTTTTTAGATCCATACCTGTATTTTTTTGCGGGAGGGGGGGGATGCTGATTCAGAAAATTGCATTACATAGACCACATCAGCTCTAGTGTTTTAGATACGGTATTCCACCATAGTTTAAGTTATTAAGTTATACTAGTGTATTGATTTGTCATCCTAGTCTTAAATATGAGAATAATTCAAACTACAAATTGCAGGGTAAGACAAAAAAGGTAAAATATTTAAATAATTCATATATTTGAATTTCTACTATTTTAAAAATAATTAGAGAAGAAGGAAAAAGTGGGAGGGATGGCTTTATCTGACTTCAGCACCGGTTATATAGCCACAGTCATCAAAACAGTATGGTTTTGGTATAATGACAGAAAACCTAGAAATAAAATCATCAGCATAAGACAACTGATGTTCAACAGAGGCCTCAAATGGGAAGCAGATGCCCTTTTTAACAAGTGGTGCTGGAAAAAAATGGGTATCTATCTGAAAAAAAAATGAAGCAAGATCCTTATCTCACTAAATGCACAAGAAAAAACTCAAGGTGTATCATAGACCTTGAAGTAAAACCCCAAACTGTTAGGGCCATCAATGAGGAAATTGGGACAAATTTTAGAACTTTGGTGCAGGGAATACGTAGGCTATCAGAAATAGGGAGGGACACAAATACAGATGAATCACAAATTGATAAGTGGGAAATGCTGAAGATAAAATACTCATGTAAATCGAAAGAATTCACCAAGAGAATAATAAGAGAGCATGCAAACTGAGAAAACATCTTTAGCACTGACACATTAGACAAAGAGGCCTTATTACTAAAATCTATAATACTTTGCTAGCTTACAGTAAGAAAAGCACTAACTGCTCCCAAAGGAAGTGGGCAAAGGCCCTGAATAGAAGTATCACAGGGGGAAAAATTCGAATGGCCAATAAGCATATGAGAAAATGTTCCCAATTATTAACCATTAAAACAATCATGAGATACCACCTAAACACCCTCAAGGATAACCTGATTCAAAAAATCAGAAAGTAAGAAGTGTTGGAGGGGCTGTAGTGAGATAGGGGGCTGTAGTGAGATAGGAACTCTCATCCACTGCTGGTGGATCCATGGTATGTACAACCACTTTGGAAAACAATTTGGTGATATCTAAAGCAGATAGAAACTGAGCTACTATAAGTGTGACCCAACAGTCCCCCAACTGGGCATATACTCAAAAGAGGTAAGAAACAAACTATGGCCAGACATCTGTGCTCCAATGTTCATGGTGGCACAGTTCACAATTGTAAGGAGTTGGAAACAACCCAAATTTCTATCAACGGATGAATGGATCAAAATACTGTGGTATATACATACAATGGAGTATTATGCATCCCTAAAAAGCAGTGATGAATGCATGAAGCACATTGGCACATGAGAAGAACTGGATGAAATCATGCTAGGTAAAGTAAGTCAAACACAAAAGAACAAGTAAAACATGAGTCCACTGAGGGGAGGGTATTTTTTATATCTCTACAGGAGAGGAAAAGAGAGAGACTAGGCTTCAACCTGGGGTGCCAAGATGTGAATACAACTTATGAGCATATCCCAGGGAACTAATAGAAAGGTCTGTGTAGCTGGCCCCAATCCCATCTATATGGACACTCACCTGCAGAAGAATGTACTTCAGAGGACAGTATTGAAGCTCCAGCTTGGGAAGAGGGGCACTTCTGATTAGAGCACACAAGAAAAATGAGGAGAGATAGAGAGTGGGAGCACCGCCTGGACCACCAAGCTCCCAGGATGATATTCCTGCTCAGAGCAGAGGATGCACAGAGGTGACCACAGGGTAGGCCCCACCATAAGGCACAGCATCCCTCACTGAACTGGATTGCTATGGGGAAGAGGCAATACTGGAGACACTGGAGGCAGGAATTATGCCCAATCTGACCCCATCACACTGGGGTGAAACACCAACTACATGCAACAGAGTAGCAAGGAGAGCAAAGCAATTCAATCCCCAGAGAATACCAAAAATAGACTCCAAAGACAGAATGTGGCACCCCATCAAACTCAACTGGAAAACACTCCTAAAGTTCAAAAACCAGACCGGGAACTATTTATAGGCTTTTCCTTTGGGGTCATTGGCTTTCTTTTGGTTGTTGTTTTGTTTTTGTTTGTTGTTGCTATTGTTTTGTTTTTCTCTTCCTTCATTGTTTGGTTTGGTTTTGTCTGGTTTTTGCACGTATTTGTGTCTCTGCATGTTTATTTGGATAAGATATGTGTAATAAACAATTTGGACACGAAAATAACAGAACTGAGGGTTCCCAGAGAATACAGGAGAAAAGGAGGTAGCAGAAAGGAAGAAGGTGGGCAAGCAACTCAGGGACAAGAGAACAGCAAGTGAATTAAAATCAATGGTGAGAAGAGGGTAGGATGCTTACTGGGGCTCAATCAAGGCCAATGATAGCAGCAAGGAATTACTAAACCTGAATGAACACCAAACGTGATGGTGGGACTAGAGGAAAGTAAAAGGAAATAGAGGAAAGAACCAGTAGGCAAAGGACATGTATAGATGTCTAAATACAGGCATGTACACATGTAAATATAGTTATATATAATGAGAAGGGAATAGACCTATGTACTCATATCTATATGTTAAGAATTAAGGTGGCAGATGAACATCAGGCTTCGACTCAAGTACTCCCTCAACACAAGAACACTTTGTTTTAATAACCCAGCATTCTGTGATGCTCACCTTCCCAACATGATCATTGAAGACAAAATGGGTGCATAGCAATTGTGATGAAAAAAGTTGATGGTCCCAACTATCAAAAGATATAGCATCTGCAGTCTTAAAGGCTTGAAGATAAACAAGGGGCCATCCAGCTGAGAAGCAACAAAGCCCATATGGAAGAAGCACACCAGTCTGTGTGATCATGAGGTGTCGATGGGATCAGGTATCAGGCATCTAAGACCCAGAAGAAAAATAATTCCCAATGTGAATTGGGTGAGGATAGGGGTCATGGCGTGGAGACCCAATGCTCATCTGTAAACAATTGGACATCCCCTCACAGAAGGGTCACAAGGAAGAGAAGACCCAGTCAGGGTGCAAGACAGCACCAATGAAACACACAACTTTCCTCTAGCTCTTTGGTGCTTCCTTCCTCTCACTATCATGACCTCAGTTCTATCTTACAAGTCAGATTAGATCAGACCTTACACACTGCAACAGATAAAAGTCCGAAATACAGGAAATCCAAGATAGATAAACTCCTCAGGGTTAACGATGAGAGTAGAAATACCAGGAAGATGTGGGGAAGATTGGGAGAGAAAAGGAGAATCAATCACAAGGGGGCCAAACAACAGTCTTAGGAGGTCAAACAACAGAAAAGTGGGTGAAGGGTGACAGAGGCCAATGTAAGATATGAAAATAATAATCTATAACTTATCATGGGTTTATGAGGGAGGAGGGATAGGGAAGGGAGGGGGAAAATAATATCAAGGTAATATCAAGGGCTCAAGTAGAAAGAAAATGCTTTGAGAATGATGATGGTAGTATGTGTACAAATGTTGACACAACGGATGAGTGTGTAGATTGTGTTAAGAGATGTAAGAGTCCCCAATAAAAGTATTTAATTTAAAAAAAGAAAGAAGGAAAAAGAATTAGATGTCATTAAGAATGGGGGGAGGGTGCAGGGGGGGGACCTAAGGCCCATTTTTGGGCAATTTGACACCCACTTATAGAGGAGTCACGGGGAGGAGATGGGCCAGTGAAGGTGCAGTGAGGTAGTGAGGAAGCATACAACTTTCCTCTAGTTCCTGAAGGCTTCCTCCCCCCAACTATCATGGTTCCAATTCTACCTTACAAATCCAGCTGGATTGGAGGAAGTACACTGGTAGAGATGGGAGCTGGAAATACAGGGACCCCAGGACAGATGAACCCCTCAGGGCCAGTGGTGAGAGTGGAGCAACTGGATGGGTGGAGAGAAGGTAGGGTAGAGAGGGGGAGCCAACTAGAAGGATCCACAAATAACCTCCTCTCTGGAGGACAGACATCAGAGGAGTGGGTGAGGGGAGATGTCAGGCAGTGTAAGATATGACAAGCAATGATAATTTATAAAGTAATGAGGATTGGGGGGGGGGTCGTGGGACAAGGATGGAGGGGAAAGGATGAGAAGCTAATACCAAGGGCCTGGGTGGAAAAGTGAGTATTTGGAGAATGATAACAGTAGCAGGCATATGAAGGTGCTTGGCACAGTATGTATAACTTTTGTGAAAAGCGATGTATGAGCCCCCAATAAAATGATTAAAAGAAAAAAAGAATTAGATATTAAAGGACTTCCAAGGGATGCTGTATATGGACTCATGTTATCTAGTTGGCTGTGCATTGGGAGGTCAATCATAATGTCTGTGGTTCAAACCCACCGATCAGTCTGCAGCCTGTAAGTGAGGGGGAGTGCAGAGTGGGGATCCAAAGCCCATCTGTGGACAACTGGCCATTACCTCACAGAGGAACTGGGGAGGGGATGAGGCAGTCAGAGTGCAGTATAGCAATGATGAAACATACAATGTTCCTCTAGTCCTTGAAAACTTCCCCTACCCCCTCACTATCACGATGCCAGTTATACCTTACACATCTGACTGGGCCAGAGGTATATGTACACTGGTACAGATAGGAACTGGAAACACAGGGAATCCAAGCCAGATGAATCCTTTCAGGCCAGTACTGAGAGGGATGATAATAGGAGGGTGAAGGGAAGATAGGGTGGAAAGGGAGAACAGATTGCAAGGATATACATATGGCCTCCTTCCTGGAGATGGACAGCAAAGAAATGGGTGAAGAGAAATGTCGGATGGTGTAAGATATGGCAAAATAATAATAATTTATAAATTATAAGAGGTTCATGGGGGAGGGAGAAAATGAGTAGCGGATACCAGGGGCTCAAATGGAAAGCAAGTGTTTTGAGAACGATGAGGGAAACAAATATTTAAAAGTGCTTGACACAATGGATGTATGTCGGGATTGTGATAAGAGTTGTAGGAGCCCCCAATAAAATGATCTATTTTTTTTAAAGGTTTGGAAAAGCAATGGAGTAGTTCTTCTGTGAGTTAGTATCAGTGAGATGGCAGCAGATTTTTCTTTTGGGTATGGGAGGCTGTGAAATATAGGTAGAGACTGCACATTGGATTCTGCAAACACAAAACACAGCTTGAGATGAGTGGAAAAGAAAAAAAGAAATTGAAGAGACATATGCATGGAAAGCATAAAAGAAAATTTTAGTATAAAGAACTCCATGAATAATTCATGTTAATGTTTTCAGAAGTGAGGTTGATGCCAAGATTCTTTATTTATTTGTTTTTTAAAAAATCATTTTATTGGGAGCTTGTACAACTTGTATCACAATCCACACCTCTGTTGAATCAGGCATGTGTGTACACATGTTGCCCTCATGCTTTTCCAGACATTTGCTTTCTACTGAGCCCTTGAGAACAGCTACCCCCCGCCCCCACCTCAGCCCCCTGATACTTGTACATTGTTATTATTTTCATCTCTCACACTAATCTCTCTGCCCTCGTGTTTTCAGTTGTTCTTCCTTCTAAATATTCTTACTTTCCTTTTACGAGTTTCTTGATACAAGTGGAGAATTTGTGCTATCTTATAATAAGATTGGAATGTTTTGAACTCAAACAGACCCACTTTGAGTTTTGGAGCATTTGAATCTCTCTCAATTTTGCTGAATTCACTACCAGTCAATGACAACACTTAGAAACTCTGTAGGGTAGAGATGAGATTCTCCTGTGGAGTTCTGAGGCTGTAAAGGAACAGAAAATCTCTTCCTTCTCTTTCAGGGCAGCTCGTGCACTCAGAGCTGACGTGGTGGTTCGCAATCAAACACGTATGCCACTACATCAGCGGTTCAAATGACCCTCTCACAGGGTTCGCCTGATGCATGAAAGTAGCAAAATGACAGGAAGCAGCAAAGAAAATAATTGTATGGTTGGGGGGTCACCACAGCATGAGGAACTGTATTAAAGGGTCACGTCATTAGGTAGGTTGAAAACCACTGCACTGCACCATTAGGGCTCCCTTATTTATTGTTCAGTGACTCTTTTTGGTTTATTGGGGTTTTTTTTGGCATCACTGCCCTCTGGTGGTCATGGGAGCTACCCAGCCTTGCTCCTGGAGAGCTGCTGCTGGATTTGAACTGCCAAGCCAGTGGGCCGCAGTCCTGCACTCAACCACTATGGCACCAGGGCTCAGCCCCCTAGTGACTCTTCTTTCTGGCCCCTTTGAAAGAATAACAAATTAGAACTCCCTGTTATTTAGTTCTTAATAAAGGTAAAGTGATATAATTGGGGAAAATTCCAAGTTCATGTAATTTACATTGTTCAAATATGTCTTTGGAACAACGGATATGTGAAGTATGGCTTGACCTAAATATTCAGTGGAACAGAGACTACTCTAAATATAGCCAGCATGCATTTCCTCTTTTATAAACTTGCTAGCACTACATTAAAATGCCCCAATTTTTTTTATGGGTGAGCAGGCTGAATGCATATGTTGTGTATCTCAAAAACTAGAGCTGATAGGAGAAAAGTGGTGCCATTTTTGGAATCAGCAGATCAAATATACCCCAAAACAAGTCTAACATGTGAAGCACCAAAATGTGTGTTGGCCAGTGTAATGGAGATAGAACAAAATAATGGAACACTGTCATATAAATATTAATAATGAAACAAACCTGTGTTATACTCACAAAGTGGTCTTATATTTACTATGAGGTTTGGTAGAACTCGAGTTTGTCTAAATTTGTCAGCATAGATTAACTACTTAAGGGATGTCACTGGTGTTTGTGAGAATCACTGAAATCGTTGTTAAAATGCAGAACCTAAAGTCCCCTATTCCAAATTATTTTTAATGTGCATCTTAGATAATTCATCTGAAAGTGGCCTACCAATTTGAGTATGATTATGAAAAAGAATGATAGTTGATTAAGAAAATAACTGAAGAACTTTGAAAAAAAATGCAGGTTTTTTTAAAGGTGCTGGTGGTGTAGTGGTTTCACGTTGTGATGCAATCTTGATGATGGGCAGTTTGAAAGCACTAGCAACTCCCCAGGAGAAAGACTTTGCCTTCTACTGCTGTAAATAGTTATACTCTTAGAAATTCCCCAGGGGTCACTATGAGTCAGCTTTGATTGGATAGCTGTGAATTTGGTTTTGGGAGCTGCACCAGAGATTGATTCAGCAGATGTGGACAACTCTTTAGAACTTGTATTTTCAAACATCTTCCTCTTGAATTTGGTATTTGTAAACCACTGCTATCTCTATCTATCTATCTATCTATCTATCTATCTATCTATCTATCTATCTATCATCATCATCAATCATCAATCATCTTTTTATCAATAAAACTTTTGATGATGCTTACCAGATGTGGTTTTGGACATGTTACAAGAGCCAAAGGATGAGTTTGTGTGTGTGAATTGCAGGAATTAACCAAGTGGACAGTCTTTTTCTCACCCTTGGGGGTGAGTCTGTTTCTGGAAAAATTCACTTGCATGTCCACAAACTGCAGACTCTGAAACAGAGTCAATTGACAACCATGTAGTTCAAACCTCCTCTTTCTCAGAGGAGGAAACTGAAGCTCAGGAACGTACCTAAGGTGACAGGGCAGGTCAAGAGTAATATTCAGATATCTGTTCCCAGCTGAGTTTCCTTTCCATCACAGTGTGTTGGTTCTGATTCTGCCCTTTCAGGCATCTGCCGCCCCTGTAGAATGAAACCAGCATCTCCAGAGCTGGCTGTAGGCTTCTGAGAAGCATGAGCAGGTGTTGAGAGTGCTGTATGAGTCCACTTCCCTACTTAACTTTTCCAGACATCCGAAAGTGAGTGTTTCCTCTACCCCCCTCAGCTTACTGTCTTCCTTAAATGAATAGAGGCAGGAGGGTACTCCGCACGACAGGTGGTCCTGCCAGCAATGACACTATCTTTCTCTCTCATTCTCATTCTTTACTTACACAGGATTAATGTCTTCCCCGACTCCATTCTCTAAATGGCAAAGCTCTCATCACTTCAGACTGTCTTCTCTGTATTGCACAGTTGTCTCGGTGTCCCTCACATCACTGGTTGTTGTTGTTGTTGTTTTTGTTGTTGTTGTTAGGGATCATGGAGTTGGTTTCCACGCACAGTGGCTCCATGGACAACAGAGCACAGCACAACTAAGCTCTGCCCCATCTTCTCAATTGTTCTAGCTGAGGCCATTGTGGCATGCCAGTCCTTCTTGTTGAGAGTCCTCCTCCTTTTTTGCTGACCTTCTGCTTTATCGAGCATGATGTTCCTTTCCCAGGGACTGATCACTGATGACTTTGGTCACCCTTATTTGGACCTCTTCACTTACAGATTGCCAATAACATCAGCATATATTAAGTACTACTCTGTTGGAAGAACTGTTCTGAGTGCCAAGGATGTGAAATGAATACAGCCTAATCTCAGAAGGGTTCACAGCATTGTGGTGAAGGAAATTACTGTGGAGAATGTTGTAGGAGCATTTGAGAGTGTCACAGAAGCACAGGAGTCTGGGACACTGCTTCTTGAAGGAGACATAGAAGGCTTTGGAGAGGAGGTGACATTTGCCTTTTTAGGTATGAGACTCCTAATCCATACTATAGGTAGATGTGCAATATTTTGAAACCACATAAAGAGTACATTTCTAAGACATGATGGAAATTGTTGACACAATTGAGATGAATAAGGTAGGTGTCCACATGAAAGAGCGAAAGGACCTCTTCAGTAGGTGGCAGGATTCCTGAGCCATCTCACTGTGCCATCTTCAGCCTTAGGCAATACAGGGAGATTGTCTTGGACTCTCTCTCTCTCTTACAGCTCTTATCACAATCCAACCTGCATCCAATGTTTCAAGCACATTTGTACATATGTTGCCATCATCACTTTCAAAGCAGTCATTCTTTTTGAGCCCTTGATATGAGCGCCTTATTTTCTTCCCTCCTTCCTAGTCTTCCTGACTCCTGAACCCTTGATAAATTATAAATTACTATTATTTTCATATCTTACATCGTCCACTATCTCCCCATACCCACTTTTCCATTGTTCCTCCTCCTGGGGAGGGTGTTATATGTCAATCATTGTAATTGTTACCCCCTTTCTCCCCTCATCTTCCCCTTTTCCTCCTGGTATCTCTATTCTCATTATTGTTCATGAGGGTTTTAGCTGTCCTGGATTCCCTGTGTTGTAGACTCTTACATATAGCAGTGTACATATTCTGGTCTAGTCAGATTTGTAAGGTTGAATTGAGGTCATGATAGTGGAGGGGGGAACATTAAAGAGTTAGAGGAAAGTTGGACATTTTGTTGGTGCTATGCTACTCTCTGACTGGCTGTTTTTTTCCTTGTGAGCTTTCCATAAGAGGATGTCCAATTGTGTACAGATGGACTTTGGGTCTCTACTCCTCACTCCCCCTCGTTCAGATTGATAAACTTTTTTGTTCTGGTTCTTTGATCCCTGATATCTGATCCCATCGACACCTCATGATCACACAGGCTGATGTGCTTCTTCTAAGCTTTGTTGTGTCTCAGCTACATGGCCGCTTGTTTGGCTTCAAATCTCTAGACCTCTCTTGACTTACCTTCCCATCCATTCAAATAATGCAGTCCACCTTAGAGTCTTACTTGAAATAGAGTCAGCTTAAGGGTAAATGCTTCCCAGATAAAGTGGTATCTAAACTGAGATCTCACTTAGGAAGAGTTGTTGATCAGGTAAAGATAAGTCTGAAGCAACAGTGGCCTAACTCGGGTGGCAGGTGTGAGTATGTCGGAGAGTTACAAGTCTGAATGAAGAGCAGATTCTTCCCCCTGCGCAACCAGAGGGCAGGGAGTCATAGGTGGATATAAACTTCGCAGGCGAACAGTGTATATACATCATTAAAGGTGTCACAGGTCACAAATGATCTGCCTTTTTCCTGCTGTACAAGGTGAATGATTGAAGAGCCGAGATCATTTAGATTTGCCTCATTAGTGTGATTCACTGATGAGAAGGCAACAAAACTAAGGCTGAATAACCAGTGAACTGAAGGATCTAAGCTGGAGGGAGTGAGGATTTTAACTAGAGTAGTCAAAGAGGCTGAGGAGAACACTGAGGAGAAAAGAGGTTGTTAGAGATCCGAAAAGTGGTCATGGAGGGTCAAAGAGAACGTGCCTCTGGGTTTCTGACTTGTACACTGATTTGATTCTCATGCCGTCTGTTAAGAACAAAACCACAGGAGACAGATAAGACTTCCAAAAGACACCAGCTCATCTTTCCCAGGTACCGCTATATTAACTGGCCGTCCACAAGTGAGGATCTCACATGCACGCCATGCTTCCTCTT
>PVJH01001450.1:198417-209768 GCA_004026705.1 Nesogale talazaci
CCCCCCCCCCCCCCATAGAAACCTTTATTCTACATGTTGTCTCAATAGGTTCCTCAGTCCTGGGTTTCATATAAATGAAAAACAGCAAAACACAGAAGAGTTGAAGAGGGTGACCCACAATGACAAAATACATCAGAGATACCCCCCTCCCCAACTATGAGAATACATACACACAGTATTGAAAACCAGATCAGGCCCAAAGTGTTTCAGAGGGGAGATCAAGTGACAATGTTTAAACCCTTCAAGTCAGCTTTATCATTTTGATATCTTATACCACTGGTCTTCTTTTTTTAAGTCAAGTTGCTGCAGCCCAAATGATTTTTATAAAACTTAATTTAACCAGTTGTCATGACATTGGTTGGCATCATTATTAGGATGGACCATATTCTTAAGATGCCACGGTCCTGAAGAAGGTACCGCCTGCTCACCAGTCCATTTCACCTGGAGCAAATTCCTCTCTTCTCTGCACACCAGCCACACTGCAATGCTCTTCCCCCTGCATGAAGCACACTCCCTGCCTCGCTGCCAGCTCATCTCATATCCCCCTTCATAGCTCAGCTCACGGTGTCAACAAGTCAGGTTCTCATACACTCATTATCACCTTGCCATTTTTCATTTACTGAGACTCACCATAGTTTGGAAATATGAATTTGTGTTATTTTAACAATGTCTTTCTCATCCATGAGACACTGTGAAAGCAAATGTAAAACTGGGTTTCCTGACATGTAGGTGTCACTCAACAGCTATTTTACAAATGAATTTAAAAAGTCATACATGAATGGAAGTGATGCTGGATTAGTTCATTTGTATTTGTGTGTTTGCTTGATACATTGTTTAAATAGAGAAATAAGAGGATGTTTTGCTTTGCTTCTGTATAATAAGCAATTTTAGTCCTCTGCAATATTGTTTTATAAAACTCAATAGTATGAGATTTCCCCTAATATCCACTGTAATTGTTTTTTCCCTTTGAGAAGTCAATTTTATCTTGCAGCAGAGGGATAATTACTGAGTTGACTTTTTTGGATTAAACTGATTAAACCAAAGCAATTAAAACTTTGAAATGGCAGTCATGTCACCACTTAGTGATACCAGTGAAGGATGGAATTATGTCATAATTTGTTTTTAAATGTCAAACCTTATTGTACTTGCTAATTAAATGAGCTTTGTTCCATCCTAGCCCCACTGAAAATAACTCAGAATTTTCAAGATTGAATATGT
Organism: Nesogale talazaci; assembly: GCA_004026705.1. Lineage (NCBI taxonomy): Eukaryota > Metazoa > Chordata > Mammalia > Afrosoricida > Tenrecidae > Nesogale > Nesogale talazaci. The sequence goes on from PVJH01001450.1 coordinate 199,636, forward strand.
TTTATTTTCCCATTAAGAGTGTATCTCTACCGTGTGGTTATGCATAATGTAACAAATGAGACTTGGATAAAAAGGAGAAAAAGAAGCTCTCTCTAATATTTTAACCCATAACCTTCTACTAGTGACAAGCTCTCACTACTAAAAATTTGCTTCCAGGACTCTGGATTAAACCACTGATTGGACTATGGGATGGAATCTAGTGAGAGAGATTTCTGCGTTCTATTCACGGGATGCGTTGCTGAGCTGCTCTGGACTTGTCGACTGAACATTGAGGATCATAGTTACTATTTAGATGTTCAGTCATTAAAAATCAACTGAGAGGATTAGATTAAATGAGCTATTAAAAATCTGTTATTCTAAATGGAAGAGGAGGAAGTTAAAGGTAGGTAAAGGGGAGCTTACATGCTCCAGATAAGTGCTGTTGTGATAGGAGACACTGCTAGAGACAGGGTGCTAGCCACAATACAGTTTAGTGTTTGCCAACATGTAGATGTTGGCCTCTTAATTTCATATATGTATCAGAGGTGTCTTACAAAGGTATATATGTGTGTCTAAAATATAGTTACATACCCACATATACCACTGCCATTTTCAAAAGTATGTAGATGTTGTATAAAAAGCAAAAATTATTTTAAGTATTTAGTTTGTAGTAGTTTAGTGCCTAGTACATGTTTTCTGAACAAATATTTGAAGGATTTTGTCATCATACTCTCATGATCTCTGGGTTTGAGGCGTCATCTTCCCTTGGAAACTCAACAGACAGTATTGTCGCCCTCATACTTCGGGTTGTACAGTACAGTCTTGTATTCCCCAGATTTCCAAATTCTGAGACTCTTCAGATTGTAGGAATTAACTTGGGGGTGCTCAGTGTCTTGTCAGTGTTGGCTCCCCTGGCCTCTCTGCTTCCTGCTTCCTACTGTCTCATTGGGGGAGGGGGGGCGGGAGAGTTGTAGTTGACGCTCTCGCTGGTTTACTTCACCTCAGGATTGTCCTCAAACAACTCCTTTTTTTGCACAATGCATAGATGTTACTAGGACCGTTGTGGTATAGAAGCTTTGAGAACACGAGAGGATGAAAATAGAGAAAAATGAAACCTCATCCTGGATACCCAATGTCATTATAATTGGAACGCATCAGTTGTGCCTCCTCACAGGGGTTCCCACCTAGCTGTCTCTCTCCTTAGTGCCCAGCCTAATATAATACCTTGTCTCATGTATTATTGTTTCATGGTAAATGGGCCTGCCCATTTTCCATGGGCAAGGTTGCTACAGTCATGTTCTACCTCTCTGGAATCCAGAATGTTAAATCCTTCTACCCATAAATAAAGCATAAAGCGACTGCTATGTTCTTGGTGATGCTATAATTCAGGCACCAACACCTACAACTTTTCAATAGGAAAAATAATTAGCTTTTGTTGTTCTGAAAATCAAGTCAAGGCGGGATTCTCACTTAGCAAGCTTCTTCCATTCCACCATCTATTCCCAAGCAAGAGGGTTTTGCCAATTAAATGATGATTTGCCTTCCCCCCACCCCCCACCCCTGCCAGTAAAGCCTTAGAAGAGCTTAGAAGATAAACTTCTAGGCAAGGCTCAAAGTTATGATACATGGATATGTTTCTCATAGTAGAATTTGCAATAGGAAACTTCCCCCTCCCCAAGCACATGGAAGATGTGGCCCTCAGAAAAGGGTAGCAAACACACCAACTTATCTGTGTTGGGATTCAAAAACACACCTAACCGACTGCCATTGAATGAAAGCCTGAAGGACATCTAGAGCCATCATAGCCCTGTAGGATAAGGTAGAACTACCCGGTGAGTTCTGAGAATGTAAATGTTGACGGGAGTAGAAAATACCATCTTCATCTCATGGAGTACCTGGTGGTTTTTAACTGCTGACCTACGTTGCAGATTGGAGCCCAACTAATAACCATTACATCACTAGGAAGGGTTTTTTTTTTTAATGTGGTTGTTGTTAAACTTACTTAGATTGTTATTTTTCATAGCTGATGATAGCCTTTCTTCTAACCCCAGAATTTTCAAGATATCTGCAACATTGATAGTTTCCTCTTCCCCTTGACTGCCCTTAACAACATTGTTTCATTTGACTTTGCACCTATTCCATGAAATTGTAAAGCAGAACAAAGAACTTGGATGGGATATGCTGTTGTCAGGATTAACTGTACATGTGTGAATATCTTGTACAAGATGTTACATTTCAATTTTTTAAAAAAGGAGCCTTTTCAACCAGTTTCTCTATGTTTTACTCAAAGAGCACACCTATTTTAATCCTTACCTAGCGGCTGAACTTCACAGTTCATTAAAAATGTGCTATGAAAAATTAATCACTCCCAATCCACTTCCCCACCCCCACTAGTTATAGATGATGATAAAACTGGGAGCAGGATCATTTCTAAAAGTATGCCTAATTTATTGATAAAAAATGAGAGTAATTACTGAAACAGATTAAAGAGAGGGATTGTACCAGAGTAGGAGTTGTAGTTGCAGTTGTGCAAAATAAGTTGAGGTCTTAAAAAGACTAAACAGTCTTTATATTTAGAGTTAAAATCACTACTTTGTACATAAAAGTTGGAGCTAAGAATGAACCCATTTATGTTTTGCAGATAAATATGCAGATAATTTATAGGATGGATAAGAAGAAGAAAAATCTTGGACTTAAAAAAAAAAAAGCATTTCTTAAATAAGCCCTTTAGCAAAATGCCCAAACTCTCTTTGACCTCAGTTGAACAAATGTCTATGAAAAAAGAAATAATGAGTATATTGTAACCATGGCTGGACTAGCTTATTCCGGATTAAAATACACAATAAATGAACATGATGTTTTAGCCTACATTAGACATTCTGGTTTAGCATTTAACCAGGAATGAGGTTTTGGATTTTAATCTTGACAATTAGCAATATTTTTAAAATGCAAAGGCCATTCAAGTGAATTAGAACATGCAGTCATCATTACTTTACTCCTTAGTTCCTGACTACTTGAGATGAATGTGTGGGGAATTACGCTGGAGATAGATGTATTTAACCTTCACTGACTTCCCTCTTGCCTCAGGACAGGTCAAACTATCCCCCATGGCCCATCCTTCTTGACCTATTCTGACTTTCTGATAGGAAGCAGAGACTCGGGAGTTTAAGAAATTTTCCCAACATACAAGTGATGTTGCTGGGGACACGGTTTTGCCTCACTCCAATACCCCAGACTACAAATGAAAATAGGCAGAAAACAAAAGCTTGATAAATTAGGACGTCTTTCCTGGATCTTTCACCCCAAAACAACTTTTTCCCATCAAATACATTTGGGAATATACCATTGAAGATTTGATTCTTCAGTCGAGGTCTCTGGGGTGTTCCTGTTAGGGAACCATGCAAAGATCCTAACACTATGAATGGATGAATGAAATAGTTCAGAGAGCTGGTTGGAGGAGATGTATAGGAAGCGCACATTGGAAACAGAAGGGGAAAAAGCAGAGCTTGACAAGGAAAGATAGTGAAGGGGTACAAGGGCATTGGGTTGAGAGAATCTGATAAAAGGGCAATGAGGGGGAAAAGGTGGACCTGATACCAGAGACTCACATAGAAAGTAAATGCTTTGAGAATGATGATGGCAACAAATGTACACATGTGTTCCACACAATGGATGTATGGGTGGATTGTGGTAAGAGTTGTACAAACCCCCAATAAAATGATTTTAAAAAGAAAGAAAAGGCGATGATTGAAACTGACCAGAGCTGAATCTATGGTGTTATTGTAATGAGATTGTGATGTAAAGCTCATTCTAAAGTAATCATGCCGCGTGTACTTCGCTGCCTTTATGTAGTCATTCTCAGTATTCATTCCATCGCAAATAGATGCTCTGCTATGTGTTTCAAACTATTTGCTTCTGAGTTTTCTACGATTACTCAGATCTGTAAATGTTGCTCAAAGATCATTAGGTGAAGAACAGATGTTCTTCCATCTTCATTTTGTTTCCTATTTTATTCATAATCTGCATAGACCCCTGCCCCCCACAGAGATCTTCATCAATACCCTTTGAGATGTTCAGGTTCCCAGGTTGACGCTCTCGAGTAAACAGGATTTCAAGAATACTTCTTTCTGCTGTTTTCAAGTGTCCATATCCCCTTTGCTTGCCGGCTACCCCTGTGATTTGAGAGTTGTCTGTAATTATACTAATTTGCAGATAATTACAAACTCCATCAGCTTTCTGTTTTCTTATGTTAAATTTAATAGATTTGGGAGAATTTGCCCATACTAAAATTCGTCTGCACTCTCACTCAAATGTCAAAGGATAACCATGGAACATTTGCTGGCAGGAGCACTTAAAAGGCAGCCCTCAGTTCAGTCATGCTGTGTACATAGGGTATAAATGCAGCATTATACAAGATGCCAAAGACCTGGTTTATCCTGTTCTACCAGCCTAAGTTTCCTATCCACATGTGTGCACAGAAAGCTGCATCACATGCACAGAGGTCAGAGCCACATGAAGACCATTGGAAAACCACTCAGTGGACACCTTCTTTGGAATAGAGACTATAGCTTCCTGGGGAAAGAACAGGTCGCCCATTAGAATTGTGAAAGATGAACAAGTCCAGGGGATGACTCATCTGCCCTGAACCATCAGCAGATTTTCTAACAGAGTAGGTTTGGAGAAAGTTAATTTTGTGATATATTACCAGAAAAAAGATTAACAAGGTTTAATAGTAAGCTGTTAGGCCTATATAGCATGTGTGATGATATGCAGACATACTATGTTAGGAAAGTAGTTAATAAACAGTCTATTCATTTGATGATATAGGCTGTGAGATCCATAAGATTAATGTTAGGTAAATAAACTACCCCATTGTTTGCTCTTGAAATCCCTCTTTTCCCTTCCTTCCCCTAAAGACTTATTTATTTTAAAAATATATGTAAACAAAGAATTAATGTGCTTTAAACCCCTCTGCCAGTTTCCAGGCTGGCCCAGACATGGTATAATTTCCCCCAAAGGCCTCATTTTTCATCTTCTCCATCCTACGATTTAATCAAGTGTTAAAGTGAAAAGTCTGGTTCTTCTCTGTGGAGTGGTGTGTACGAAAGAAGAGGAATTAATTTACACTGTCTGGTGTCAGGATGTAATATGCTTATCTTGGCAAAGCTATAAAAAGAAAATATCCAAAGCATGCAAAAAAATTCCAAAGAGGTCACTGTTAGGGAAAGGTAGGGATGAATGCCTGCTCATTTAGCCGTTACCAAGTTAACAGCTGATTCAGGCTGCGGTGGGCATAGCCAGGGCAGCTTAGTGGAAGTTACCAAATCTATTACATCTTCCAAAGGGAAAGTTCACAGCACTGAAGTAATTCTGGTATAATAATTCTCACGCTACAGCAATGACTGAATGGCCTGGGTAATACAATACCATTAATGCTGCCAGGTCCCCTGCTCAGCAAGCCTGACAGTGGGCAACCTCGGTTGCATGTTCTGAGAGTTTCTTGATGGTGCAAACTGATTTCCATGTGTTAAACAGCTGAAAAAATCAAAAAACATTCCTCAAAGAGAAATAGCTACAGTATTTTTTTAATGTCTGAAATTACACTTTAAAAGCTTCGGATTAAACAAAAAAACAAAACCCAAACTTCGGATTATCAGCCCAAAGCTCATATGGATAGGTTGCCATTTTCAAGGCATCTTGCTAATTGTGATATGATGGATACATTGGAAGACAAACTGAATGCAATTGAAAAATACCCAGAATCTTTACATTACAGGTGAGATAATAGAAACAACCATGGAAACGTGTTCAATATTTTGCTTGTCAAAGGATCTTGAAGGCATCTGAAGGTGTATGTCTATAAATTTCTATGCTTTTTATTTCACTGGAGTGAAATCTGTGAGAACCACTCAACAATGCTGGCATGGTCGCCAACTCTCCCATGTGGACAGAATCTTGACACTTTTTTCTCCCTCACTCATGTTAGTGGACAATATTTGACAGATGTCCATTTTGCCCAGGTGAAAACAGAGTAGCTGATGAGAAGTATCGAGTGAACAAATAATTAAATTGTATTTTAAGTCAAAGCCATGGTTTTAAAGTCATACAACTATCACTTTCAAGATTCAGAAATTATTTCAAGTTTCATATCAGATGAATTGCTTGAAAATGTTTGGGTTTCTTAAAAAAAATGATGGCCAAGATGATGGTTCCAGGAGAGAAGCTATTCTAGAGAAAGGCACACATGGTGGCACAGGATGGCTATCTCAGGTGTGTAAGTGACTTCCAGGCTCACACTTCATAGCTCTAGGCATTTCTATTTTGTTCTAATCTTTACATTTAAATGGATAAAGACATTTAAAAGGGCAGTGATACTCATGTAATGAGAAAATTAAAGCTCTGTGTTTTAAGGAATTACAAAGAACTGGCTTAAATTCTAATTCTACTATTGAATTACATATGGTTTAGGGTCAGTTTCTTTCTTTTTAAACATCTTATTATGATTTGGGTTAAAGTTTGTTGAGCAAATTGGTTCTCTTCGATTACTTCATGTCCATTGGTGTGTGTGTGATACAGATGGCAATACCCACAATGCAATGCATTCTTCCCATTGTCACCCCGTGTTCACCATTAGCCTTCTGCCTATACCTTTGCAGCCTTGGAGTTTGATCTTAGGAAAGTGCTGGCCTTTCTATCACTGATCTCCTATGATTGATTATTTTAAAACGTGTGAACCTCCTGAGGATAATTGTTCGGTATTTAGACCTATTGACCATTGTTTGGCAGAAAGTTGAAGCACATGGTTAATCTTTTTTGAAAATCCTTTTTATTTTAAATGAGGTAATGGTTTACACCACAGATCATTAGTTGTACATTTAACACTGCACATATTTTGCTTCAACTCATTCACTGCAATCCTCTCAATTTGCCATCACTTTATCGTACGCACCACCCCCCACCCCCGCCTCCCATGTTTCCTGTTTCCATTCCTCATTTCTCCTCCTTTCATAGTGCTCTGTACGTTGTCCTTGGGAAAATGCTGTCCTCTTGACCTTCAAAGTCTAGTTATTTTAACATGGGGTGAGTTCACTTCCAGGTCTGCTGGGTGATGAAGATCAATTGTCTTAAGGGTCCCACTTGTCTCTGTCCAACCAATAAGCCTGATCTAGTGTATGGCTTTGAGTTCTGGGGGATTCCCCCCACCAGTTCGATCTTTTCCTCTCTCCCTTCTGTCCACCTAATGTGATCCTGTTTAGAGCAGTTGATACTGGTCTTTTGCCACTATATAGTGCTTCTGTTTCCAGTGATTGCTGTATGTGTGGTCCATTGACCTCTTGCTTCCATATCTCTTTCTATGCTCTTCTTCTTTCCCTTGGAGGGGGAGAGACCTGCACTTAAGGTGGCTGTTCAAGTGTTTTTAAGACCCTCGTTGGTACTCACCATGGTAGAATGTAGAGCATAATGTAAATTATATTATGCCTTACTCATTGGCCTCCTAACTGCGAGGTCAGCAATTCAAACCACCGGCTACTCCATAGGAGAAAGGTGGCACTTTTTACCCCTTTAAACTCTACCTTTGAGGGTGGAGCCCCGGTGGCGCAGTGGTTGTGTGCGGGACTGCGGCCCACAGGGTTGGCGGTTCAAATCCAGCTGCAGCTCTCCAGGAGCAAGGCTAGGTTTCTACTCCCACCAGGGCAGTGATGCCCCCTCCAAAACAAACAAACAAACAAGCAACAACAACAACAACAAACTCTATCTTTTCCTATAGTGTTGCTATCAGGTGGCATCAGTTCTATGACCATGAATTTTTTTTTTTATTTGTTGCTGCTGTTAGGTACCATCTAGATGTTTCTGATCCATAGTGACCTTATGCACAACAGAAAGAAACAATTCCTGATCCTGAGCTATCCGCATGATTCTTCCTATGCTTAATTTAATCTCATTCTGTTAATCCAGCTCCTTGAGGGTCTTCCAGTTCATCTCTGCTGCCCTACTTATCAAACATGATGTCCTTCCTCAGGGACTTGTCTCTCCCAAAAGCATGTCTAACATTTGGTTTGGCCCCCTGAAACTGTGGTCCTGATCTCCTTAAAGTGTTTTTTTTTTTTTATAAGACGTTTTTGTAATTCTGCTCCATAAATGCTCCACCACATTCATGGCTATGTTGACAGCAAATATGAATACACACAGATAAATCTTTTCTGTCAAAGCTGTATGAATGTATGTGAATATAAACATCTGTTAGATGACGAGCACATATGCGTACACATCTTTTCACTTTCGCACGTTTTCAGCATCCATGTCTATCCAACCATTTACTGGTAGTTCATGGGTTCTGTTTCTTAATATCTAGAAGATTCAGGTGTTGGTTCCTCATTTGGAATGTGAGGGAAATGATCTCTCTAGCTTTCTAACATTTGTGGTGAGAATTACATTATATAGTGCACAAATGTCTGAAGCTATGGACACGTTAGATGAGAACAGTGCATTACACTTTGTTTAAGTAGTTTGAAACCACTCCCGGCAAGACTCAAAGAGTTACCGTCTCTAAAACTCACAGAGGCAATTCTGTCTTACTGAATCCTAAAGAGTACTTGTGAGTTGGTAATGATACAATAGCAGTGGATTCATTTTTTTTTTGAGTTTGAATTCTAGGCATGGGTGAATTTTCAACTGATATCAATCCACCCTCGTAATTCCTTTGATGTTTTCTAGAGACACTGCTAAAAGAAAAATGATCGATATAATCTAAACAAAAGTTAACAGACATATCTGATTTGCTATTTTGAAAGTCAAAGTTATATCTGTCAACAGCTTGGCCTTTTGAGATGAAATACTTCATAAGTTAATACCAGCATATAACTTGATGAAAAAAATTCAATGGTATGATTTTTTCTTTCTGAATTTATTTATAATTTGGTTGGGAATTTTTCTGTCTGCACGATCCATTAAATCCTCAAAACAACAGTTAAATTCTTTCTACTGTGATTCTGACTGATTTTTTTATGTGATAAAAACACCGAAATTATTTCTTGTCCTGTAAAGAAAAAATATAGCACACAAGAAAATTCTTAAAACATTCAGCTTGACAAGATGCAATTTTTCCTTTTTCTTGGAAGGGAGAAAAGATCATGAAAATTAAATTTATTCAAAAAAAGAAGTAAGACATTGTATGCAACTTTTCTCTAAATTCTTAAACTAGGTAAAAAAGGTGGTTTTTTTTTTTTTTTTTTTTTGCATCACTGCTCTCTGGTGGTGGGAGTAGGAGGCCCATCCCCACTGCTGGAATTGAACCTCCGTCCCAGTGGGCCGCAGTCCTGCGCACAACCACCACGCCACTGCGGCTCTGCCCAGTAAAAAAAATTTATTGAAAGTTTAATACCTGCTTACTTTCAAAAGTTACCTTTCATATATATCAACCTATGTGTATCCTTTGGTGAAGGAACAGCTTTTAAATAATTTCAGTCTTCACTTTTGCCACCCTGTTTTACTTTTGCTGTGGTGTTTTCTGTTCTTTCACACATATTTTATGTAGTTGCTACAGTCCCTGAAATATTGGCTTTCTAGAAAGTTTTTTTTTTAATTTTTGAAAATAATGTTTTCATTAATTGTGTAAGACATGTTGGTTGGAACAATATTGTATTCTTAAAATAGCCTAACTTCCAAGTAACATTTATGATATGAGGGTTTGTGTGAGTCTGTCCTGAATACTATACACCAAAGTTACAGCCATGCTGCTCTAAGATCATTGGATACCAGGCCATTTGTTCAGCATTGTCCTATTTTTTCCTCCCCCCCAAATAAGCATACATTTTCAGATGCAAAATAAAGCAAAGCAAGACATATAAGCACCTAAAAAAATAAGTACCAGACATAGACATTAGTCCCATAGAGTTTACATTAAAAAATATATATATATTTATTTACTTGTTTTATTAATTTTAATAAATCATTTTATTGGGGGCTCTTATAATTCCCATAGCAATCCATACATCAATTGCGTCAAGCACACTTGTACATATGTTGCCATCATCATTTTCAAAACATTTTATTTCTACTTGAACCCTTGGTATCAGCTCCTCTTATTTCCCCTCCCTCTACCCCCCTGTGAACCCATAATCATTTATAACTTATTTTTATTTCCACATTTTATA
>PVJH01001451.1:0-209206 GCA_004026705.1 Nesogale talazaci
TTTTTCTCTCACATTTTATTTGGCAATTGTTTATTGAGTCTTGAAATTATCCAACTTAGTTTTCATACAAAACAATCAGCCTTTTCCCTTTTGTGCCTTTGTTTTTATCACCTATTGTGGTATTCTAACAAGTATAGCTACCTTTAAGAGATTTGGGGATACTGAAAACTGATTGTCAAAAAATATGCTCAACCCCCCCAAACGGGAGAGTGCTTTCATACCACAGCTTGGCCGGTGAGCTCTATTTAACATGCTACAGACCCATGTAAAGCTTCCAGTGGAAGCCTGGGTTACGTTTTGAGCTGCTTCCTCCAAGGTCAGCAATTTGAAGCCACCACTTGCTCCACTGGAGAAAGACGAGGCTCTTGTAAAATCTTACGGTCTTAGAAACCCAAAGGGGCAGTTCTGTCATCTTTGCTACCATGTATGGGAACCAATTTGATGGCAGTGGTTGGGTTATAGGACAATTTTATAGGGGAAATGGAAAGCACTAATCCTTCCAGGGAACTAAGTAGGTGACAATTAAAAAGAGTTCTGTAGTCATTATAGTAATGAGATCTGAGGCGGAAAATCCAGTAAATGAGCTGGACTCTACCTCAGACACACTTGTAGCCTAGTACTTAATACTGAAAATTCATCGTATCTGAGGAAGTAGAAGACAACTGCATCAAGATTATTGAACTGGTAGTACATGGATAAACATGGTCTTGCTACATCAGCTGTTTGTATGGTATATTTTGTTTTGTTTTTTTGTTTTTTGGGCATCACTGCCTCTGGTGGTCGTGGGCACTACCCAGTGCTGCTCCTGAGAGCCGCCGCTGAATTTGAACCGCCAAGCCCAGGGGCTGCAGTCCCACACTCAACCACTTACGCCACCGGGGCTCAGCCCTCTCTATATGGTATATTAAGATATATATTACTCAGGCAAATCTGTGACTGACATTCTCAGTGAATAGTATCATTAATTATCCCAGACAACCCTCCGTGTTTATGTAAATAGCTTAAAAGGATTGATTCTTTACAGGTGAATAATTTCAGTATTGCAATATGGAGTTAGTCTATATTGGCCCAATATCCCACACTCGACTGAGCTATAAAAAATTAGTACTAATTTTAAGGCTAATAAAAGACATTTAATGAAGGATCATTATGTTACAGGGGGATAATCAATAAGACTCTCTACCATAAACTGACAAGGAGGCTTTGAAAGGGAGCCAAAGCAAGTAAACCAACAAAAAACATAGATCCAAGCATGAGTTTGGGCTCAAACTAAATCCTACGTCTAATTTTAAAACAATTAGTTCTTACATCACAACCCTGTTCAACAGATACTGGCCCTCAGGAAGTGAGCACAGAAAACATGGGTGCTGTAGCAATGTGTGGTGAAGAAATTAGATAGTGCCCGGCTATCACATAAGATGTTGTCTGAAGTCTTAAAAACTTGTTTCCAAAAAAGAAGCACTCTAAATGAGATGTCAACTAGGTCCACAAGAAAGAAGCACACCCAGTGTCAGCCACCAAAGGATTGTAAATTATATAACCCAAAGTCGAGGAGGGAATAGTGTCAGAGCCTAAATTGTGAGAATCTGGTTTGCAGAAGGTTATGAATGGCAGTGGGACCCCACGATTTTTGTGGGATCTACATAGGAAATTAGCCTACAGTGATTCCCTTATATCCATAATAGATGTGAGTAAAATGGCTACTAAATAGAGTACATTTCAGAGATGACTACAGAAGATCAAAATGATAAACCTGACTTGAATGGTTATTACTTTATCAGTTGGTCCCCCCTCTGATACAAGTTAGGCCTGATCTGGTCTTTAACATCTTTTGTATTTTTGGTTTTTTGTTCATTTTGGAGTTTTTCTCAGATGTGTTATGTCATTAGGGGTGACCCAATTGAATTTTTATTATGTGTTTTTCAGTATATGAAGCCCAGGATTGGTGAGCCTATAGGGACAGCAAGTAAAGTAAGGGTTTCTGGAGATTACAGTGTGTGTGTGTGTGTGTGTGTGTGTGTGTGTGTGTGTGTGTGTGAGAGAGAGAGAGAGAGAGAGAGAGAGAGAGAGAGAGAGAGAGAGAAAGGGTGCTGTCAAGGAGTTCAAGAAGGAAAAGAATGTTTTGAAACTGATTGTGGTAGAAATTATAAAATACTGGTAAATGTGATTGAACTCTGAAATGATATGATATCTGAAGGAAAAATAACTCTAATGAAGGAGAAGAGCACCATGTTGTGAGTACTTGTAGTGTGTTAGAAATTATCTTAAGTACTCTATATACAGGAGAACAAGGAGGCAGACTCTTCCATAAAAATGTACAGTCTTGGGGCTGAGCCCCAGTGGCATAGTGGTTGTGTGCAGGACTGTGACCCACTGGGTTGGAGGTTCAAATCCAGCAGCAAGGCTGGGCCTCCTACTCCCACCACCAGAGAGCAGTGATGCCCCAAAAACAAAACAAAAATGTACAGTCTTAAGACTGTTCTTTCTTCTGCTCTATCCTAAGTGGGTCACCAGAATCTACTCAACAGCAGTGAAGTTTTCTTTCTTTCTTTCTGGTTTTAAATAATATGTATTGCATAATTTGATCTTAAACCAGCCCTCAGATGCATATATAATTACAGCAGAATGAGGTCAGACTTTTATGTCTTATCTACTAGCTAGCACAAGGCAACCCATTGCCTTTGAGTCAATTTTGATTGGGACAAAATATTTTTCAGAGTAGAACTGGGTTCCGTGGTGTTTCAGTAGCTTACTCTTATGGAAGTAGACAATCAGGCCTTCCTTTCGGATGGATTTAGACATTCAACCTATTCATGAATAGTGAAACACCCACTATGTACAGCCCCCATGGGCTGTACTTTTCTCCTAGTACAGTTCATATACAATAACACATTACAAGGAATGGTGGAGAAAATGGATTTCTACTTCATTGGTGATGAAATTTAGGCTTATAGAAATGTTGTCATTGATTCAATATCAATCAACAGATCCAGGTCTTAAATGCATGAAAAATGTATATTCTTAGAAACAATTTCAGGTAGACCAGTATTGCAATAAGAGTCATCTTTTACAGTAGTCTAGTACTTTACCTTTTTAAGGCAAAGCTCTTGGACATATATATCCTTTGGATACTATATTTCCTTACTAAGGAGTACATCTAAATAGAATAAAAATTTTGTGATATCTTCATTTTATACAAGTTTACAGATGTTGTAGAAAAGAAGTAGGTAAACATTTCCAGAAAGGACCGTCATCAAGATTTAAGGTTTAGTGGGGCATAGGCCTCTGCAACAACTACATAACTCTGCCCTTGCAGCCCATGAGGACAGTTATTTTCCAGTGAAACTGTTCTTATGAAATCAGGTGGTGGCCCCTCAACCATAGTTTTCTAACTCCTACTCTAAAAGAGTGTTTGGAATACAATACAAGTGTCATAAGTGTTCATCTTTTAGTGAAGGGTCTCAATAGATACAAGAAGGAAGCTCAACTTGCTGGAAATGGTTTGATTACTGACAGGTAACGTTCGAAAGGATCTCCTAATCGAGTGGCACCTCATGTGTTGGTAGGGGACAAAAACCAGGAAAGCCACCATGGAAATATTCAGCAGTTTCTCAGTAGAACTACTGAAAATTATACTGCTAGTTATATACATAAAAGTCTGGAGAGCAAGACTCAAACTTACACATCTCTGTTTATAGCAATAGCATTCACAATAGACAAGTTTTGAAAACACCCAACTGGTCATCAATAGGTGAATGAGTAAACAAAAAGAATACTTATATAATGGAATATTAATGTATCCATAAAGAGAAATAAGCGTTGATACATGTTATAATAAGAGTAAGTCTTGGGAGCATTATGCTAACTGAAATTAGACACGAGAGTACAAAAACTGAATGATTCCACTTATATGAAATATGTCAGACAGATAATAGCAACAAATGTCCATCAGTAGTTACCAACAATCTGGGAGCAATGAGAGGACAATGGGAAGGTATTGCTTAACGAATGCTGCATTTCCACTGATGGTGGTAGAATAGTTTTGCAAGTACTGGCAATGACTGTAGTATATTGTGCACGTAATTAATGTCACTGAGTTGTACATGTCAAAATAGTAAACATGGAAAAATTTGTGACACATAACTTACCTCAATAAAATTGATTTTAAAATAGTAATCAAGGAAAATAATATGCCATTTGGGCAAATTAGCTAGAAAGTAGAAACAACAGGATGTTAGATAGCCCATGAGAAATCCTGTGTAACCCTGTGCTTCTTACCAGTGCCCTCAGAATTATCACTCAGTACTACTATAATACTTTAATTTAAAATAATTGAATTAAAATCTTTTAAAAGACAAAATAGTTATACAAGGAAAAATGACAGCTTTATACTTTCTTTTTTTGTTGTTTTGTTTTGTTTTGTTTTGGGGGGAGGGGGCATCACTGCCCTCAGGTGGTGGGAGTAGGAGGCCCAACCTTTGCTCCATGGAGCTAGAATCAAACCTCCATCCCAGTGGGCTGCAGTCCCGCGCACAACCACTACGCCACCGGAGCTCAGCCCCTGTACTTTGCTATTTAAATGCTTACGTTCTCTTAGGAAGATCCACAAAAAATTAATAGACACATGACAATCTAAGTATGCGAGAATCCAAACCCATCACCACCAAGTAACTTCTACCTCATACGGACCCTCACTTGTTCAATACTGCACAGAGAAAAGCACAATGCTATGAGATAACCACATAGACGGTCACTGATGGATGTGCAGGTGATACAGGAAAAGTTTGAACAAGAAGACGAAGTTTGCTTTTGGCCCAAAGTACCATAATTGCATTATAAACATTTCTGGTGTATTTCCTCTCAAGCTTAGTGTGTGCACTCCAGCTTGCCTGCAATTACACACAGCTATATGCATGTGAGAGAGACAAAACTGGAGAGAAAGGTTGAGCAAGTGCATGAATGAATACTAGAATTACACTGTAGATTGTAATATCCAAGACTTTAGTTTTTTGTCCCAAACACAATTGTTAGGCTAGGTTGGCTAGAGAAAAAAATTCAGGGACACTCATTTGCATGTAAGAAAGTTTTATATCAAGAGGTCATTATATATCAAGAAAACATCTCAGCCTTGTCCAACTCAAGTCCATATGTCCAATACTCATCCACTAACTCCAATACTAGTCCATAAGTAGTTTCTCAGAAAGAACTCACAAAGCCCACATGCAGTGGTGCAGAATGCAGGAACATCACTGGCCAGGGCGTGCAAAGTTCCATGACTTCACTGGTGGTGGCTCTGGAAGCTCTTGAAGTGACTCAATAGCAGGAAGGTGAAGACAGAAAGAGGGGGTTGGAGGGAGGAGGGTGGTCCCAGGACCCTTTGTATGAAGAGGTCATGCCCACAAGGAGGCACCATCAAACTGTGACCTGATTGACAGGCTAGATCCCACCACTACATTTCAAGTTGACATGAATTTATATACAACCACAATATTGCAAATCTTTGTTTGTACATAATCCTATAGTTGATCCATAATTTCATGAATCTCCTAATGAGATTTCTAATTATTTCAATTTTATGATTATGCTATGCATTATTTCCTAAACCTATGTATATACTTATATAGCTAGTCATTTTCTTTGGACACATTTCTAAAGACAGGATTCCTAGGTTAAATGGCATGAACAGTTACATTTCTTGGTCATATTAGCAAATTGTCCCCTGACAAAACTGTACCAAGGAATTACCGTGGACCTCCCCCAGTTTTTTTCGGTCTGTATTTTCCCTCTGCCTCGCATTGCTACAGATTTGCAGGTATTCAGCTTCATTTTTAGGAATACATGTTGGATGAAACTCAGGAGGGGAAATCACATAGATCTAACCAGTCAGTTTTGCATTTACTTTGAAAGTTTAGACAACAAAATATATATCCTCTCAACAATGTTTGCATGCACAGTTCATTGATTTCACATTGTGTCCTCATTCTCCCTATCTCTGCAACACTCATATCATTGTACCACCATTAACTTAGCCCCTCTTCCCCATAAACTTCCCATCTGTGTTTTAGAATTACTGTTGTCCAATCCCTAACTCACAGCCCTGGAGGAAGTTGAAGTTACCTGCTCTCATCAAGGAATATATACATGTGTGTGGGTATACATATGTATGTGTGTATGTATATATCCATTTGATCTCATATTCATCCATTTGACTTCAGATATCATATATGCATATATTTATCCACTAGATTTCTTATAGATAATTCTTTAAAAGAGCACTGCACTTAAAGCAAACATTATCTAATGAGATCAGTTGTTTAGGTCACAAATAACTTCATGGAACAGTTTCATCGCCACTGACTTTTAATTTGGTGCTGTTTCCCCCATCTACATCTATAGCTTCATGTAGTTTTTGCTCTCTCTAAAAGGGGCAGCCTGCCTCATTCAGCATCTTCCCTTAAATACATGGATGAGGGATTTTCCCTCTGGAATGCTGTTGCCCACCCTGATAAATAAAATAAGTGTTATGATCTTAAACTACCATTTGTAGATAAGTATAAGAAACCTGGTGACAAAAAATGTTAATTTTCCTTACACGGGTGACTAGTTCATTTGATCTTTCATGGCAACTCCTTCTAGTTTGAATATTTAATAAGCTAACCTTGTGGGTTACAAATTTCTGAAAAGTTTGCTAACCCCTTTGTGGATTTCTCTTGCATACTACACTAATACTACATGTGATTAAAAGCAATACAGCTCAAGCAAATCTTAGAAAACTGAAGTCTTATTAAATTTTTATTGGTCAATGACTTGCAGGTATTTCATATATTCTCTAGAAAGTGGCAGCTAAGTTAATTGGAATGAGAAATACAAATTTTAGAAATTATCACTGGTATTATGTTTTTAATAGAGTTCTAGTCTATTTTCCAAATATATCAACAAATTAGCTTCCATCAGTCATTGGAACTTTCAGTTGGAAGTTAATTTGATCCCGTAGTTAGTTTGGCTTGTGTATTATATGCATCTTTCCTCTAGTCCAGTATCTTGAGGTTTTGAAGGGAGATAGCAAACTCTATGAGACTTTAAATATTATTTATAATGTATAACTGTAAGCAGGGATGAACTTAACTGTTCAATAGATGGAATTCAGATGGATGGTTAGATGAGCTATTGAATGGCTAAAGATTGGTGGTATCTATTATGTGTCACATTTGATGTCTCAGAGGACTGACCATGATAAAGAAAATTCTAGAGATACCAAGCTTCAGTAGAGACGTGAGACAGTACACAAATCTGTCTCCCCTTCTCTAGTGGAGCTGCCGGTAAGTGTTGGATCGCTGGCTGCAAGATCAACAGTTTAAATCTACCAGCTTCTTCTTGGGGGGAAATAAGGCGATCTGCTTTTATAGAGACTTATAAAACCTGAAAAACCTACATCAGATTGCTCTGAGGTGGAATCATGATTTTCTTCCCTTTTCTTTCTTGTTCCTTTCTTTTTCTATCTGGGAGGCAAAGGCAGGGACAGGGTGATGTGAGAAAGTTGTAGTAGGGCAGGACAGATACTCGGGGCAACATGTCCTGGAATTCCTCAGTGGCACTAGTTTAAAAGGGGAAGAGGGGAGGAAAGTTTCCTTGGAACCCGGACTTAACCAAAAATACTGGGACAATCCAGTGCTTCCAACTCATGTGGAATTAGGTTACCATAATATCCAGTTAGGCTACTATCTAGTTCCTTTTCCATTCATTCTAGCTCATTAGTCATTCAGCAGCTGCCTTTAACTTGTAGTAACTCCATTGCCCCACAGCATTTTCAGTGACTGATTATTTTGGAAGTAGAACACCAGGGTTTGCTTTGGAGCCACTTCTGGAAGAACTTGAACCTCCAACTTTGGGTTAGCAGCCTTGCATGCAAACCATGTGCACCAGCAAGGACTCCTCTTGTGGTATTAGCCTAAGTCAGCAGGTCTCAACCTGTGGGTCCTGACCCCTTTGAGGGTCAAACGACCCTTTGACAGGGGTGGCCTAATTGTTGGAAATATCTCCAATATTACATTAATTACATATTGTTCCTTGATTAATCACTATACTTTATGTTTAATGATGTTCAATTTGTAGCCATGAAGATACATCCTGCATATCAGATATTTACATTTTGGTTCATAACAGTAGCAAAATGACAGTTATGAAGTAGCAACAGAAAAAATGTTATGGCTGGGGGTCACCCCACCATGAGGAACTGGATAAGAAGGCGGTGGCATGAGGAAGGTGGAGAACCGCTGGCCTAAGTGAACCCAAAGTCAGAACTCTGGTCATTTCCTAGGATCTACAGAGAAAGTTGGGTGCAGCTCCTTTTATGGACAGTGTACATCTTTGTGAAGATTCTTCAGCTCCTTGCTGGGCCCACAGTCAATGGCTCACTAAAGCATCATCATAGTCGCAAGAGCTCTGTAGGCTTTGATGGAAAATGCAAACGGAGTCTGATGATCACAGTGTGCTTCCGGTGCCAACATGCTTACTCAGTGCCCAAGCTGCCTCAGCACTCTTTGAGATGAAAATTTTCCAATCAGAATTTTTCCTATAAGTCTTAGAAGCTTGGATTTCAGCCCATTTCACAGGCCAGGGTTGGTTGGTTTGTTTTTCTTTTTCCACTTGCTTGACAATCAGGTCGCCTTTGAGTCATTCTTATGGATGGCCTTGATTGAAACATTGGCCTGTGCTGTAAAAACAAAGAATTATGTCGTCACATTTGTTTGACAGCCCCACCACCTCCCCCAACTAAAGATGATAGGTCTGATCGCATTGTTTCTTCCCCTCTCTGCTTAACTACCTATCATGTTTCCAGTCTGTTGTCTCATCTCCTGGATCTCTTAACCAATCTTTAAATCAACCAGATTTGCTTCTTCTGTGTCCTTACTATCCCCCTGGCCATCTCTGTCTCTTTACCCATCCTGTGCTGTTTCCCCAGACCCTGAACTTAAAAGACTGATCTCAAATCCTTATTTTCTCATGAAGATTTTCCTGAATTCATGTTCTTCAACCATCACAACTATCCTATGAACTATAAATATTGTTCCCATTTTCCAATATGGAAACTGGGGTCTGTGATCAGAGAATCCCAAGGCAGCAGAACTCACATAG
The DNA here is from genome assembly GCA_004026705.1 of Nesogale talazaci. Taxonomy (NCBI): domain Eukaryota; kingdom Metazoa; phylum Chordata; class Mammalia; order Afrosoricida; family Tenrecidae; genus Nesogale; species Nesogale talazaci. The sequence continues at coordinate 9,136 of PVJH01001451.1, forward strand.
TGTCCCCTTTGGTAGATCAGAAGCTCCTGGAAGGTGGCCATCAAATGCTTACTTTGTTCATTTATTTGATAGAGGGCCACAGATGCTTAATAAATCATTTTTGAACTTGATTTGAATTTTGAAGGTAAATCAGTCATTGATCTATTTTCTACTTAGGGTTTTAAATTTCTAGATACTTCTGAATAGGTTTAAGTAAGGTTCTTCCACTCCAATCCAATTAAAGTCTAAAGATGTAGGGGGAGGGGATGTTAAAAGATATGCTATGTGATTTTTGTAATCACTTGGAAAGTCATGTACCAGCTAATTAACAGCATCGCCTATTATTCATTCTGACGTCCATTCATGTGGCTGTTTGCTTTTTTCCATTTGATTCTTTAATGATTCAGGAAGTATTTTTTGTGCAACTGAAATCTCCTTTATATGCTATCAGTTGGCATATGAGAACAGTATGCAAAAGTATGTGGAGAGTTATTAACATTAGATATAAGGGTGAGGAAAGAAATAAGCCAGAAGAATTGTATTTTTAAAGTCACATCGAGACTTTTTAAAAGGCATGTTAAGGCATGAATTCCCTGATGTAAGCTTCTGTGCATGCATAAAGAATACCATGAAAATGATGGTTATTTTAGGTGGGTGGAGTTTTAAGTAATTTCTACTATTTATTTTCTCTACTGGGTAACAGTTTTAAATAAGTATATTTGTTATTTACATTATATATTAAAACAATAAGATTAGATTTATGGTTGAATATCTGTGCAAAGAACTAGTCCCAGGATAAAAAAACAAAATGGAACAAAGCAAAAACCAGTTGACATCTGGTTGATTCTAACTCCTGCTGAACCCTGGTGTGTGGAGGTAATATTGTACTTCATGGGGTTTTCACTGACTGAATTTCCAGAAGAAGACAGCCAGACATTTATTCTGAGGGGGACCCAAACCTCCTATGTTTTCTTGGCAGCCCACATGATACTGCTAGTCCCACCCAGAGATTCAAGAGATCAATCCATAAATATTCGCTAGAGTTCTTCCTTTTACTTCGAAGTCACATCTAGAACCCTTCCCAGAAAAATCACTTGAAACCATAGAAAAATAGTGACAAGTGGACCAAGTGGACACTGTTGTTGTTTTATGCTACTGAGTCAAGGATGACTCCTGGTGGCCTTGTACAACAGAGTCGAACTGCGCCCAGGGGATCTCCTAGGCCGTGATCCGCTTTTCTCCCTGGGAGGGACTGATGGGTCTAACCACTGACCTTTCAGTTAACAACAGAGATGCATAGCCATTCATTGCACCACCAACATTTCATTCAAATGGACACGAGGGCCCCGTGGTATGGGGTGTGTGTGTTGTTCTGCTAACTGCAAAATCAACAGTGTGAACATACCCACCACTCTGCAGGAAAAAGAGAAGGCTTTTTGCTCTCTTAAAGAATTATAGCCTTGGAGTCCACATAGGACTTAGCCTCTGGGGAATCCCTGCCAGTCACAGTGGAGGGATGTGAATTCCCTGTTATCAGACAGAGAGCGTTTCTAAAGTGGATTACAACAGACCTAGTTAGATCAAAAATGGAGTATCTTACTATTTGATCTCCCTTTTGACCCATTTGAAAGCCAATTCTGTTTAAAAAGGAAAAAAAATGAAGGGAAAATACATGTGAATTGAAACCCTTATAATCCCTTCTGACCATGGACAAAGTATGTGAATGCCCCTGCTAACATGCAAAATGGTTTGGAATGTGGATTGCTAGAATCCCAGATCTAACTGCAGTTGTAATTAGCTTAAAGTATAGCACCTATCATTTGATCTCCCTTATGATTATTTGCATTTGTTCTAATTTTTAATATTTTCTTTTTGTATGAGGCATTTTTATTTAATTTTTAAAATGTTTTTCTATATATGAAATCTGGAATAGATAAATCTATAGAGACTGTAACTGTATTAATGGTTTCTTAGGGGTATGGCAAGGGAAGGTTGGGGGGAATGGGGGCCTAATAATGATGAGTACAAGAATTAAGAAAATATTTTAAAAACTGATTGTAGTGATGATTGTAAAACTTTTAAAAATTGTTTTATTAGAGGCTTGTACAACTTTATCACAATCCATACATCAATTGAAGTGGACATGTTTGTACATATGTTGTGCTTATTCTTTTCTAGACATTTACTTTCTATTGAGTCCTTTGTATCAGCCTTCCTCCCCCTGTACCCCCTTGACAACTCTTCTTTTGTGATTGAACTATTGAATTGCATGATATGTGAATTGTATGCCAATAGATCTCTTGGGGGGTGGGTGGCAGACAGGGATTATAACTTAGAAAGCCTACAGTGGCCATACTATTCTGGTCTATAACATTACAATGAGGCTGGACCAACAAAATGGAAGTAAGTTTGTTTGTTTTTAGTATGAGTTACTATCAAATACTGTTACAAGAATTTCTTATAAATGCTCTTACCTTGAGTCTGGAAAAAGGCTTTGGCAATGAGCTTGGCACTTAGTTTTGTACCCTCTGTGGGACTTGTGTCTTGGCTTAAGCAATAAAGATAAGAAAGTAGCTCTGACCTCAGCCAATCATTCCGTAAGGACCAGTCATAAAAATTGTCCCAGAGGCAGTGGGTCAGAATTGGCCCCTAAATACGAGAAGGACATCACAGGATGTGTTTATTGACACAGAAAGTGGTTTTAGTTACCCTGAAGGAATTTCTGGCATGTTTTGCCAAAACCAGCTTTAAAATGTTTACTCAGTGGATTACTGACAGCTAGACAGACTGGAGAGGACAGTGGTCAGGGCAGTTAGTAGATTGTTGCAAAAAATATAGATGTTAGTGGTAAAGGATCGTCATGTGACCAGAGACGTGTAGACAGGAAAATATTACCCACTCATGAAATGATCTTGGCTTTAGGGAACTTGGCATGTTTTATACCTGAGAAATCTTGGTTAGCTTCCCAGTTACTGATCATGATCTGAACAACAGTTTTGACCTCTGTTTTTGATATACCGAGACACAAACTCAGGGAGATGTCCTGGAGTGAGTGTGGGGTGATTGTTCAAACAATTTGCTTATAGTTTCACAACTAAGGACTTAAGAGGATGACTATGCCTTTCCAAATATAGGCCCAGAAAATTTATACTTAGAATTGCATGATCTTTATTTTAGTTTTGCCTGTTTGGATTGTCCTACAAAATATTTTAAGAAGATAAAAGAAAAGCCAGGATGATGGTGTGATATTAAGAAACCATTTCAATCTGTCAAGTAACTGAAGAAGAAAAAGTAGTGCCAGATGAATGTAAAGTTATATTTTCTGTGATTTTATAGAAACCATTTTATTAGCATTTTATCCACATGTTATAAAATTTAATAATCAATCTTATCAAGAAAAGTTGTGCACTTATCATATTCCATTATTTATTTTTCTTTTTTCTTGCACTCATTTTTATTCATCTGATTTTTTCTAATTGTGGCAGAAATACACAACCAGAACATTCTCTAATTCCCTATCTTCTACTTGTATAATTAAATGCTATTGACTAGACTCTTGATGTTGTGCCATCATTATTGATATCCTTTTCAAAATTGTACTACTACCATTGACATAAATTCAAATCTTCCAAACAACTGTGCTTCAACTATGGCAGTGGTTCTCAACTTGTGGGTCATGACCCTTTGGGTTTCAAATGACCCTTTCACAGGGGTCACCTAAGACCATCCGAAAACACATATTTCCAATGGTTTTAGGAACCAAGACACTAGTTCTTTATCCATCTCCAGGTGGGTTCACCCACATGCAGATGCTTCCACATACAAGTACTTGGAGTGAAGACTATTACCCAGGCTAAACCATGCTTCAAGAGAAAATGTCATCTATTTTGAATTAGAAATAAATATTTCACAATCTACAATTACATATTGTTTTGTGATCAATAAATACATCCTGCATATCTGATATTTACATTATGATTCCTAACAGTAGGAAAATTCCAGTTATGAAGAAGCAATGAAAATAATTTTATGGTTGGGGTTCACCACAACATGAGAAACTGTATTAAAGGATTGCAGCATTAGGAAGGTCGAGAACCACTGACCTATAGTTACCATTGGACGAGTTTGGTTTCTCTTCTTGTTTTCATATAGCATTCACATATCATACACTTTCATGGTTAAATCACTTTTGAAATGAGTTGTATATACATCATCACAATCAGGTCTAGTGCTTCCTCCCCACTTCTGCATTCATTGTTTATTCTCCAAATCTGCTCACCTTCCAAATTTCCCGGCACCGCCCCACAACATATGTCATTGATAAACCCTGGAATCCAGTATTATCTCTATGCTTCTACTCTGTGCTTCATAAACTGGGAAACCAACCAGAAATAGCAGTAAACAAAACCTAAATAAACTTTCAAGAATAAAATAATAAAAGTCATAGAAAAATCCAAATAATGATTAAGAAAGAAAATACTGCCATCAATATTTAAACAGCTAGGGAAGAAATTTTTTTCATGAAACAAGTAAGAAATACTTGATCCAGGAACAAATTCAGGTTGCATCCAGAAGTAGGTGAATTGACCAATTATCAAGCTTGATCCAGGATAATCAAATTTACAAGAATCCCTGATAGAAAGCTAGAGGGATTCTTCCAGAGGTTCAATCTGACAAGATTCTCTGCAGATGGGTTTTGAACTCCCATTGTTCTCCATAGGCTTCACAAATTGGGTGTTTACAGTTTAAGGTGATACTTTTCCCTTCATCATATTTGGGTCACACAAGCTGGTGTGCTTCTGACATGTGGACTTAGTTGACTCCTCACTTACAAGGCTGCTTGTTTGAATACAAGCCTTTGAGACCTCAGACATTATTGCAATTGATAGCCAGGCACCATCTGCTTTCTTCACAACACTTAACTTTAGCATCCTTGTCTTCTTCCCTGAATTTTGCATTTTTGCTGTTGCTTCTTTTGTAAGAATCCTTCTAGTAAGTTGTGGGAAATTGTCAAGACTAGGAAATACTATTTTTCTTTCACTCTGCATGTCTAACATCCTCACTAGGTGAAATTGTCATACACAGTGCTTCCTTGTGTCCCAACTAACCTACTCATAAGACAAATTCTATTATCTGATTTAGTCATGCAACGGAGAATAACTTATTAATGTCTTGAGTCATCCTCAAAATTGTGGTTTCAGCCCATTGTTGTAGCAATTGTGTCAATTCAATTGTATCAGAAGGTTGAGGGCCTTCTTTTCCATGCTACTTTACCTAGCAGGATGATGTCCTTCTCCAGAGACTGGTCTCTCCTGATAACATGTCCAAAGTCCATGAGACCAACTTTTGCCATCCTCTATTCTTGGGGCAGTCCCTGGTACTGTCAATATTTTTTAGCCAGCATCAAAATTCAAATGCATCTGTTTTTCTTTGGTATTCTTTATTCATTGTCCAACTTTCACATACGTATAAAGTAATCGAAAACACCAAAGCTTGAATCAGGCACACATTAGCCTTGAAAGGATCATCCTTGCTTTGCAACACTTTAAAGAGGTCTTATGCAGCGGATTTACCCAATACACGGTGTTCTTGACTGCTGCCTCTGTGAGTATTGCTTATGGATCTAAGCAAGACAAAATCCTTGACAACATCAATCTTTCCTCCATTTATGATCCTATTTTTCTGCTTTTGAGGATTTTGTTTTTCTTCACATTGAGTTGTAATCTATAAGGAAGGCTGCAATCTTTGACCTTCATCAGCAAATGCTTCAAGACCTGCTCACTTACACCTGTATATTATACTTTGCTAATCAGCCTTCTTCCAATCCTGATGATGTTCTTATTCATATAAACCAGTTTCTCCGATAATTTGCTCAGTGTAAAAACTGAACAATCAGGGTGAATGAATACAATCCTGGTGCATACCTTTCCTGATTTGAAACCATGCAGTAGTATGCCTTTGTTCTGTTTATACAACTTCCTCCTATTCCATGTACAGGTTTCGTATAACCACAATGAAATGTTCTAGAAATCCCATTCTTTTCCATTATTTCTGTCTATCACCACAGTCATATTTTCTGACTACTGTTCCTTGTTAGGTTTCCCCAACTTGTTTTTAAATGACAGTGACCCTATGTATAACAGGAAGAGACAATGATCAATTCTACGTCTTTTTTTGCTATATTTGAACCATTGTTGCAGCCATCTCCTTAATGGTACTTGTTTTCACTGTTTTATCAGACATGATGTCCCTTTCTAAGGACTGGTTACTCCTGATAACAGCTCCAAAATATGTGCATAAAGGTTCACATCCTTGCTGCTAAGGAAAATTCTTGCTGTACTTTTCCAAAACAAATGTTTCTTCTTCTGGCAGCACGTTATATTTGATATTCTTTCCCAACATCATAATTCAAATACACTGCTGGTTTTTTTCATTCTTCTTTATTCATACTTTATTCATATGCATACTTAGTTATTAAAAATGGCCATGCGTTGAGTCACTTGCACTTTAGTCCCCCCAGAAACATCATTGCTTTTGGACAAAAGTGGTGTGGCTTTGCACCAAATGCATGTCATTTGATTCCTTGACTGTTGCTCCCAGGTAAAAGGAAATTCCTGACTATAAATTGTTCTTCATTTACTATGATGTCACATATTGATTGTGAGGATTTGTGTTTTCTTTGTTGAGGTAGTATTATGTAGTCCATAATGAAGGCAGTAATCTTTGACATCTGCAGTAGCTTCAAGTACTGTTTGCTTTTAGCAAGCATGTTGTTTGATATGAATGTCATAGATTGTTAATGATCACATCATTCTGTATGTAGTCTAGCTCCCTGGATTATTTACTCAGTTTACAGATTGAATAAACGTGTTGAAAGAAGACAACCCTGACACATACCTTCATGAATTTAGACCACACACCATGTCCTTGTTCTGTCCTTGACCTCCATGAACACAATGAAGTGTTGTGAAATCCCCATTTTTCTCAATGTTATCCATAATTTATTATGATTCTTATATGCAATGCCTTTGCATAGTCAATGAAATAAAAATAAACAAAGTTTTCGTATTCTCCACTTACAGCAAAGATCCACTTGGTACCAGCAATGAAATCCCTCATTCCAGATATTCTGTATCTGTCTTGAATTTGTAGCTATTTCCTACCAATGTTCTGCAACCATTTTTAAATTAGCTTCAGTGAAATTATACTTACACATGACATCAATGATATTGTTTATTTATTTTTTGTATTTTATTGGATCACCTTTCCTTGGAATAGACACAAGCATGGATCTCTTTCCATTGGTTGGCCAGGTATCTGTCTTCCAAATTTCTTGACAAAGACAAGTGAGCATTTCCAGAATTGTATAGATCTGTCAAAATATCTCAATTGGCATTCTATCAATCCCTGGAGTCTTGTTTCTTGACAATGCTTGCTCCTATCCCCTTCAATTTTCGTTATGTATTTTTCTGGATTTTGATGTATGAAACCCAGGATTAATGAACCTAAAGAGACAGCAAATAGAATAAGGGTTCCTAAGGGGTACAGTGTTGAGAGGGGGTATGAAGGAGAGCTGATATCAAGGATTTCAAGAAAGAAGACTATTTTAAAACTGATCGTGGTAGCAGTTGTACAGTATTGTTTGTGATTGTATCATGGAATAATATATTATCTACATTAGTTTCCAATAAAATTGTTTTGAAGATAAATAAAAATGAAAGTAGCTTGGACTTCTTCTTTCAAAGTCATTAACTCATGACCCTACGTGACATCCTGAAGTAGCTGAATTTGGCATCTTGAAATTTAAATAAGAATCCCAAGGAGTCTTTGACAAAATATCATAACTGTCCTTGTAAAACTCATGAAAATGTGACTATCCTACTTATTGACATAGTAGGCTGCTGATATTCCTTGATGTTTTCACAGAAAGAGTTCTCAAGCTATTTTACAGTTACATTACTAAAGGGGAGGGGAGAATTCCCATGCTTACCTGGAAGGAAGGCTATTGGAAATGAATTCTTCTTAGCCATCAATTCAATTAAGCAAATAGTCTTTAGTACTACTGGCATTACTCTTTTAACTAACACCATTACCTTCTATTTTTTAAATTAATCAGTAAACCAACCTGTATCCACGTTAATATGCTACTGGTCAAATTCTAGGCAAGGAAGGAGTATAAACTATGTGTGTGTGTGTATATAATTATATGTACAGCAATAGTGATAATTTATAAAGCTCTTTTATGTTTCTGCAAAATATTTTGCTACCTTTTTGAACTATGAAAAGAACCTTAGTGGAACAGTGGTTAAAGCACTCAGCTGCTAACTCAAAGGTCAGCATTTCAAACCCACCAGCTGATGAGTGACAGAAAGACGCAACTGTCAAGTGCCATACAGATTTACAATCTTGGAAAACACACGGGGTTTCTATGAAGTGTAATCAAATCTGTGGCAATGGGCTTGGTTATTTGGTTCATTTAAGAACTTCAAATAAATTTTGGATTCAGTCATAACTGACCAATGAAATAGGAACAGTCCTGGATTTTTAGAAACAGAGTGAAATGAAATTGTGACCCTGATGGGAAATGTTATGAATCAAGGCCTTAGGACAGAAGAACCAGAAAAGACCCAGTGAACTCTTTCAGAAGCCTCCTTTCAGAGACTGGGTTATTGCCCAGACAGTGGAGAGACACACACTCAGAGCTGCACAGTCAACTGCCATCTTTGCAGGGGGCTTAATTGTTCTTACATTTTGCTGGCCATGAGATTTGGTTGTTATGCAATGTGCATGCTGCCCTTGTTTCCAAAGAGGGAGACTAAGCTTTTTACAGGGCTTCTACCTGCAATTTTTCCTGTTCTAGTTATTTCCCGTGTTACAAACTTGGGTTCATTCTCATTTCACTTAATTGATCATCACTGAACCCATCAGAACAAGTGTAAAGCCCAAGTTTGTATACTATGTCCCCAAAATATGGAAAGCAAAATTTTATTCTCATTTTCTTGATGAAAAGGCTGAAAGTCAATAGAGTTGATCAATGTACTTGTGAGTGAGTCTGATGTGTGTTGGAAACAAGACTGAGTTCCAGAAAGTTTGATTCCTAAAGCAGAATTCTTTCCAGAATGTTAGAATACTAATAAGCCAGTATTTATTGAACCCATTACTAATTGTACTAGAATATGAATAAAATGAAATACATTAGTGCTGAGGAAAAGAAAGTTCATTCATTCTTGATGGTTTCCTGCTTTAATAGATAGCAACATTCTTAGCACAAAGCTCATTGATTGCAACTACTTTGGGGGTTATAGTCTCTTCCCTACTGGGCTTAGTAGTGGGCCACGCCTCATTCCTTTGGTGATTGGGACAATTGTAAACTGGAAGAGGCCCTGCACCTTGCTCCTGCCTAGTGGTGAAAGACTTAGAAAGCTAGGGTCCAGTGACTGCAAATATGAGGAGAAACCAGTGGACCTAGTTCTATTTTATAAGCCTGTCTTGAACATAGATATCTGCTATTTGACATGAATACAAACAATGGATTAATCTTCAATACCACTGTTAACTAGGAAAAAGGAATATGTAAAGAAGCTACATTTACTGAGTAGTCTTTACATTCTGCCTCATTTTTACTTTCTTGTGTGAGCAGTAAAGTTTTTAATGAAAATAAGGGTTTATTATGTAACGTACTTAACAGCAGCTGCCATTTGATGAGAAAAGAACAAGAGTAGTATATATTCTGTATGATTGTTGAGAACACTATGAAAGAACAGTTGTTCAGCCCATCACACAAAAATGAATCCTTACTGACACTTGTTTTTAGTATTTCTAGAAGGCTTTAATAGTCATAAATATTTTCGCTGGGCTGTATATTATTCTTTCCCTTCCAATCTCTAAGGCTTGGAATTATACTAGAAAAGATATTTAAATTGTTAAGAGAACAGACACTGGAGACAATTGATTTGCTTCTTGGTTCCACCACTTTCTGGTTTTGTAATCTTGGTCAAGTTGTTCTGATTCCAGGTTCCTAATCTATGAATATGAGGATTATGATGTTCAAGTTGATCAGGCTGTAGTGCATACTATTTAAGACATTGCACGTAATGTCCTCAGGGTAGCCATATCTGTATATAATACAGTAACTCTTTTAAGTACTTTTAGATTTCTATTTGTATTAATATTGTTATAGTTCACCATATGCCCCAAAGCAGAGTCAATACTGTGGAAAGATTTCTTTTTAATTAAGAAACAGAAGAATAAGAAAACATCCCCATTTTAATCTTTTTTCTCCAGTATCAGCTCAGGTTTTTTGGGACCTACTCTTTTTGAAAGAATAAATGTAATCTCTTGAGTAGAATCTTGTGAGCATCTTAACCAGCTGCTGCCATTATCTGGATACACAATAAACCATTTGATTCACATTTTCTGTCATCCCAGAAGCATATTTTTTAATACCTTTGAAATATTATAAAAAATTCAATAGACAATAACCCTCTCTTTTTGTATTAATGGTAGGTATAACCTAATCTCAATATACTCAAAGAGGGGGAGTTATTATCATGATATGGCCTACTCCTGTTTTGAATAGCTTCAGTTGCTTAAAAGTTGTTCTGTGTGTTGCAGCTGCCTCTCGTGTTTATCTGTTGTAGACTAGCTCTAAAAAATGCAATCTTAGGCCTAAACTTTGTGCTTGCCCACCTGACACCTCTTTACCAAACCTGAAGATAGCTTTCTTAGTTACTCCAGCCTTCTAAATCACAGTATGTCCTCTGCCAGTGGTTTTCAAACAATAAAATTATTAGAATCACCTGGGTGGTGGGTTAAGTCAATTGTTAGGCTCCTCTCCTAGTGGTTCTGATTCAATAGTCCTGAACTGAATTCACGCCCTAGGAGCATGCTAGTTAAGTACTTGGCTGCCAAGCATAAGGTCAGTGATTCAAACATAGGAGCACGCCAAGAGGAGAAGATGCAGTAATCTGCTTGAGGAGCAATGGCTAGCCTTGGAAATCCTACCTATGATTTTATTAGTCTAGATATTGATAGGCCAAGCTCAATCTCACCCAAAGAGGTGATTAGAGGCTATGGAGCTTGTAGGAATACAAGTCTATGTTACCAAAAGGTAGCATCACCACCTCCGGGAGCCTGGATCTGAACTCCATATTTGTCACAGGAGCCAAGGGCGAACCCCCGACAGAGAATAGTGGCACAATAATGAAGGATGAACTATCAGATGAAAGAAACTATGGAAATAAAGGTATTGCCATTATTATGTATGCCTATTTTAGGTAATATAGCAAGATGGTACTGTTGGATAGTTGCAATGGCTTCAAAGTTGTCCAGTAGGGTCCAAGTAAACAAACAATCAATATAGCAAAGAAATATCATTTCATTTAATGTTTTGAGAACACAGTAAACACATTTTGGCAAATCTTGTTGCTGCACAAGGGTAATAAATTACCACTGGTTATAGAATAACTAGGACTGAGAGAGGCATAAGGTGAGACTAGTCCTACTTTTTTGTTGCTAGGAAGGTATATGGAACAGCCTAGGGAACAGCAAAAATGAACTAACTGCTACAGCAAAGAAAAAGGGCTTTTTCAGGGACCAAAAAAGAAGACAATATGGGCATTTTGTTTTGTGTATAGGAAGCTTTAAGGGTCCCCGTGTAGCGATGTTTTTGAATGAGAGACAGCAGATCTAGCCACAGCTGGGTAAGAAAAGTAACTGCTTCTTACCTGTATTAAGTGTTCTTAAGCCTTCCAGGATTGCTCTGAAGTAGTGCTACTTGGTTTGGATGAGACAGCATGGAGACTTCTGAGAGCTTTTTCTATTCACTCCTTGAAACTGTTGGGCAAGGCGATTTAGCTTTACAGCCTCCACACTGGGCTATTTTGGGGCCCTTGAATACAAAACTGCATAAAAAAGAGCTGTATTGTCTTTGAGAAAAAGATGTTATCAGAATTTCTCTCTTGTTGCCAAGTTTGTAGAAGAGGTAGATAAGAATTCTGAAATAATTCAGAGTTGAGGACACATTCAGCAGGCATGACTGTCCTTTAATTCAAGAAATGAAGAGAGAGAAGATCCCAAATAAATATTCATCGTAGAATGAATGAAATTACAAAGGAAAGGTGGTCAAAGTCCAAAGGGGGAGAAGACCGAGGATTTATATATTTATGTATGTATACACTTGTGTGTATATGTTTATGTATTTCCCCTTGATATGGACAAAAATATGTTGCATATTCAGTGCTTCAAGGGAATTCTGCAGCCTTTATACATCACAGCAACCTCGTGCAGGTGATATTAATGTGCTTTTCAAATTTAAGAACACTAGAAAGATATCAGGGTTTGGTTTTAAGTAACAACACCTTAAGATGTTTTTGATGTGGGGTGGAATGCATCTTGTCTGGCCTATGTTATTAAAGGTCTATGTCTGTTGTAATTTGAATCTTTCTATTTTTTATCATTTCTATCAGCTACTTCACATTTCCATGCATTTTAATGATTTTGATTGGGAAGTTTGTGTTTTATTTGATTTTCCCTTGATGACGCTGCTTTAGAGAAGCAAATGAATTCATTTTTGTGGGAACCTTCTGGAGCTTCCAAATGTTATGATCCCTCTGTAGGAAACATAAAGGATTGAAATGTTTTATTCCTTGGGCTTGTCTTTCATCTATGTCTTTTCTGACATCTATGGCTTTTCCCAAAAGCACAAAACCAAACCACTCAGAATCAGAATGTTGCTGTTGCATTGAATGATAGGAATGAATATTGGCTTTTGACCGTGCTTCACCAAACCTAAATGTTTCTGATATATGCTTTCAAAATACAAGGACTGTGCCCTTTTCAAAATGCTAAAAAGGCCAGTAACTATGTAAGCATTAATGTACAACTTAGTGAATAAGTGTAAGGTGAAAAAATGGAGTGTGCGGGTATGTATGTATGTTTGTGTTTAAAATAGAATGTAAAAGTCATTTCAAGGTGTCATTTCCACAAGTTCAGCTACTCTCGTCAGAGATAGCATATATTAGAATTCCATTAAGGTGACCTTGAGTTTTCAACACAAGTATAAGATTTGTATTTAACAACAGGATAAGGTGTTGAGTCACATTTAACTATGCCTTCCCCCAAATGGGGTCCCATGAAAAATACTTTAATTTTGGCAGAGCATCGGTACGCAAACAACATATCAATCCTTTCATTTAAGCATTCATTGAGCATTTAACCAAGTCACTGGTGCTGTGGTTTACCCTGGATGATTTAAAATAAAATAATTTATTTCTCAGGTTATTAATACCTGACTCAAGGGCAATTCTTGCTTGCCCTTTATGTCATTTAAAATTGCCCTCATCCTTACCTGATTAAGGAGCCCTGGGTGCACTGGGGATTAGGCCTTGAGGCAGTAGTTCAGACTCACTAGCCACTCTGCACAGAAGTCAAGGCTGGCTGTTCCATAAACTTTCATAGCTTCGGCAGCCCTGAACAGAGTTGCTATAAGCCAGAAACGACTGGATGATAGTGAGTTTGAAATGATTAAACAAACCCTGACATTCTCCCCCATCACCATCATCGTCGCTTCATGCATATGCAGGTTTTTAATCATTGAAAAGATGTGGAGACATTTCTTGCACCGAAGCTTAATAAGAACCATAGGCAAAAAAAAAAAAAAAAACATAGGCACCTCTTTTGACTCGCCTCCAAATTTCTCATCAAAACTTAGACATCGTTTCGGTTCTCATATGTAACTGAGAACTGCTGTACATACCTGTTTTCTCTAGTAGGAGATATGAGCAAGTCAGTAATAAATCATAATATGGTACGGAGAATTCTGTGATTAAGGAAGCACCAGGAATTATAAGATAAGGTATGAAGGCTCAGAGAAAAGTTCATCAAGATGGCTCACCTGAATCCTCATCGATGAGGAAGGGTGATTCAGACAAAGGGAAAGGCAATGATGGGTTTCCTAGACTCAGATAAGGGCATCATCTGGTGATCATGCAGTGGCCATCATTACTCAATAGGTGAATTCAGGGAAAAGTACCTGGGAGATTTGGTTTCCTTCCTATTGGGGATGGCTATGGTGGTGGCAGAACTGGTGGACATGCTGCATGATGGTGGTGATGCTGGAAAGGAGTTGAGAAGAAGATAAGCAATAGCAGTTGGCTGAGCCCCGGTGGTGTAAGTGGTTGAGTGTGGGACTGTGGCCCGCGGGCTTGTTGGTTCAAATCTGCGGCTCTCAGGAGCAGTACTGGGTAGCTCCCATGACCACTAGAGGGCAGTGAGCCCTCACCCCCCCCCCCCTAAAAAAACAATAGTAGTTAATATGTTCTGGATATTTATTACATTTACTGTGATATACTAAGGCTTCAATTGAATGAACTAGCTCACTGGGATTTCACAACCTTTGCGTAGGGTAGTCATATTATTAACCCTTTTAAAGAAGTGAGAATGGAAGACAAGCGAGATGGAATCACTTGTTGGAGGTTACTCTGAGAATAAATAGAAAAGGCAGGGTGTGAAAAAACACAAGTTTGGATTTTACATTTTCCATCATTACTGTTAATGAGCGCCATCCTAACATTTTTGTAGGGTTGATGTCAAGAGGAACAGGAAGACTGATTTTAAAAGGCTGTGAAACCAGTGTGCAATGCTACCCCATTAGTGTACGTGTTGAGTTGAGCATGAGTTATGTGCTCAGAAGCTCCCAGAATAAAAAGTACAGTTGGTTTCAGCAATATATTGACTGCAACACTTGCCTTTTTAGCAACTCTTCTAATTTTAGGAGCAGGTTAATAGTCAAAAAATGGTATTCCCTGGGGAACTTTTTATTAAGCAATGTACCATTAGATGAGATGGACCATGGGTTGGCTCCCAAATGGCAAGTGCTATGTTAAAGTCTTCAAACACTTCTGAGATCGTTAATCTCTGTTAATCACTCCGTGTCCCCTCTGTGACTGCTCGGCACAAAATGAAATGGAGGCTTGGCAATTATCCAATTATTTCTAAGCATGTTGGCTTTTAATATGGATAATCCAAAGACCCAGTTTGAGCTTTTTAAAACTCAGGATTACTGAATTGACCTTTGTGCCTATATACTGTCTTTTTTTTTTTTTTGCCAAATAGACTCTGTACCTATTAAGTCTATATTTCCAACAACCTTCACTGTGCTCCCTGGATTTATCATGACTCCAGTGCACCATGGTGCTGGGAATTTGGGACTCTCTCTACTAGCATCCCATAAGCACCACATTCTATCTTGTT
Organism: Nesogale talazaci; assembly: GCA_004026705.1. Taxonomy (NCBI): domain Eukaryota; kingdom Metazoa; phylum Chordata; class Mammalia; order Afrosoricida; family Tenrecidae; genus Nesogale; species Nesogale talazaci. Next base: position 24,367 of record PVJH01001451.1, read on the forward strand.
GGGAATTGCTGAGAAAGGTCAGAGGGAGGGAGCAGCACACTCGTTTGGCACAAAGAACTCTATCTCCACTCCAAATGGAATGGCTAGCTCTACAATAATTAACCCAAATAATGAATTCCCCTGCATCATACTTCAATTCCAAAGACTAATTGTTAGTTTGTTTAAGTCTCACTCGAGGCTTCAAGAAGGGGGTTTTCCCCTTGGAAGCGTGACTGAACTAGTGTGAAAGGCAGGACTGTGCAATTCCCTGTGAAACGCAAACGGTTTTGTTTATTAATGGTCACTAATGGCCTGTAATCAAGCTATGATTGGTTAGATTAGAAACAAAGACACAATTAGTTTGTTTGTTCAGCAGTGTAAACAGCAGAGTGTATCAGTCTGCTGAGGGTTCTTCTCCACTGAAGACCCCGGGCTAAGACATTTGTCTTGAGCTGCAGCACCTCAGGGATGCTATTAGTGGTTGTGAGAGTCTATCAGCTTCCTGACCCCCATGTAAGTCTGCAGGCTTAGTCAAAGTGGGGACAAAGAGAACGCTATGCAGGTGCCATTGCTCTGTCTGTTCCTCTAAATGTGAAGTTACTTCCATTTAAATTTTTCTCTCTCAGTTCCACTGGGGTCCCATACTTCAGCTGGCTAATTTCCTTGAAGCACGACCATTCATCCAACAAAGATTTAGCACATAATTACTGACGGTCCCCTTTATGCCCTAAACACTATCTTAAACCTCTTGGGTTTATAACGGTTATTAAGACAGTCATGATTCTAGCTTTGTGAGATTTAGAATCTCTCAGTACTTGGCTTTAATGCTTTCTGTATCACTGACTACTGTTTTCTCACTAAAAGCAAATGAAAAATCTCTTGCATCAAGCATGCTCCAGTGAGATATGCATCTTAGAGAACAAAGCACTTCGATCCTCTGAGGAACATCAGGGATGGCTATATAGAGAAAGATTTTCAGGGGGATGGTGACTCTTCAGAAAAACCATACCTTATTTTTTGTCTGGTCTGATTTAACTTGAAGAATTTAATTCACTTAAATTCTTATGGGAGACCATGACACTAAAACATAGCATCCTTTAATTCCTCACTTAGCGAAAAGAAAATTTTATTATCTTTTTGATACCTTAGACCAATAATGGTACAGGTTAGCCCAATATATTTAGGCATTTAAGATTCTTAAGATCCTGGTGAATCCCTGAGAGTGCTCTCATTACATAGGACATGCTTTCTTAGTTAGAATTAAGAACAATCTAAAATGACTTTACTTATCGAGTTGACTCTTTCTGCCATTTGAAGGCCAGCTTTTATCTGTGTTACTCACCACTCATCCCAAAGGCTAGTGTAGTATCTTGCATGTAGTATCTGTGCTCTGTAAATATTTGCTGAATGTTGAATGAGCTCCAGGCTATTAATGATGAACTGAAAAACCAATGGTTGCATTTGAGAACCTGTATCTAAAACAAAATTATTTGATGCTGATGATCTTAAGAGATAGGGCAGTTATATGGTGAGCATGGTGCTGACCTCTTCGAGGTGGTGGTGGTGGTGGTGGTGGTGGTGGTATTTCTTTCTCTGTCTTCTTAAGCTCACTTTCATGCTATAACCTTTTAGTGGATTACTGACCCTTAGTATAAAAGACACCTCGTTTCTTTGAAACTAGCTGAAGCCTGCAGAGCTGTTTCTTCGACTCATTGCTAGCATTAGCAATCAAGTTTCTGATATGAAATTACATGATCTTCAGTCAGCTTAGGTGTTTAACAACGCCTTGACGATGGGTGGATGGTGTGCTCGCTTTTCATTTATTAGATTTTTTTTATTGGAAACAGTGATGGCCTAGTGGTTACTTATTGGGCGGCTAAATGAACAGTCAGAAGTTCCCAAACACCTGCCACTCTGCAATAGAAAGGCGGGATTTTCTATGCCCATAAAGAGCACCAGTCTCAGAAGCTCGCAGGGAAGAGCAACCCTGCACCAAAGGGTTGCTGTGAGTCAGCATTGATGCCAACGGCAGGGAGGTTTTGTTTTTGTTGTTCTTGCTGTTTTTCATTTTCTTGGTTTGTTTTTAGTGTTTACCAGGCTTGGGGTGGAAGCCAGTGATACAGCATGACAAAGCTATTTGGGGAGATACATTAATCAATGAGTAATAAAATCAAATGTGCAGTTGAAACTGTAATGTGCACTGTAAAGGAAGCTTTTGTGGGGCTCGGGGAGTGGAAGTATGTAAGAAGACGATTAATAATTTGTGGTAAGTTTTCGACAACTAACCACAATTTAAGCAGTTCCAACCCATGATACTCAGGGTTGGAGACAGAGGACCTTTCTGCTTCTGTAATGGTCTGCGCCTTAGGAAACCTACCGATGCCATTCTACGTGGCTCACACGGTTCCTATGAGCCAAAATTGACCCAAGAACCCTGGGCTTGCTTTTTGAAAGATCCGGACAGGTAAGGCTTTCATAATTTGGGTTCAATTATACAACCAGAGTTGGAGGAGATGAATTCAGTCAGAGGGGACTGCATATACAAAGACCCTATGTAGTTGTTCATGTGTACATGCATGCGTGCATGTGTGTGTGAGATCAGAGAATTTTAAAGTGGCAATATGGTATATTTATGTTCCCAAGGAGTAAGGATTTGACCTCACCCACATCTTGCAAAACCTTAAGGTTATATGGCTCTTTTATCCAAGAAATCAGGAGACACTGTTAAAAGATTTAATTATGAATAAGATGGACAATTTGTTTTTCAAAAAGATCATTCTAACTCCAACATGTAAAGAACAAATGGGATAGGTATAGGCAAGAGATAAAGCTCATGACACACAGAACCCAGGAATAGGAATGGGGAGAGTGATACCAAAAGGTAGGGGTAGCAGTGTAGAGGAGGAGAGGTAGGGGCTACCGATCACAATGAACAGCACATAACTATACACATCCCTCCAGGGGGAGTAACAACAGAAAACAGGGGAAAGGAGACAGTGGTTGGTGTGAAATATGAAAATAAGAACGACCTATAATCTATCATGGAGCTACAAAGGGGAGGGGGAGGAGGGGAAAACTAGAACAGATCCCAAGGGCTCAATAGAAAGTAAATGTCTAGAAAAGAATTGTGATGATATATGGACAAATATATCTGATATAATTGATGTATGGATTGCATCAAGAGTTGGGAGAGCCCCCGATAAAATGATCTTTAAAACAAAAAAGAACAAGTGGAAAGGGGCCCAGAATGGATGCTGGGAGGCAAGAGATTTGTTTATTGGAAACTGACACAGAAGATGCAGAGTGTACATCCACATGAGGCAGTCTCTGTCTGAAGTATCACTCTTCCCAGAGACCAAAGACCAGCTCCTCCAGGGTATAATACAGACCTCTTCAAGGCACCTCGGTGTCGTGCACACACACACCTACCCACATACAAATTAGCGTCACTAACACGAGTGTCACAGTAGAACCCCGGTCCACTTGTAGCTGATGCATCTTGTGAGCCCCTTCCCATCTTCAAAGGCTGTTTGCAGGTCTTATTTCCCTTCCTGGAAGGTGAGACTGGTTTTGCTGCAGTGCTTCGGGAGTGATCCCCCCAGTTACCGACTCATCTGCCGTGGCTTTGTGCCTGTTTGTCAGGAACTTAGAGAATGTATTAAGACATTATACAGGGTGGAAGCTCTGTTTTGACAATGATTATGCCTATTATCTATTTTAATGCATGCAAATTGCTATGGAGAAACAAACCATTTTATGCCACTTGAATCCTTTTCAGGGAAGCCTGAATCCCTTTTATGTGGCTTAGATGTATTACTGTCATTTTCTCTTCACTGAGCTCAGTGCAAACACTTAAATCAGACCTTTATTAGTGCACTCTCTTGTAAGGTTGCCCTAATAAATTGTTGTGAGTTTTAGTCTTTGAAATTTGTATTTGGTACCATTTGTCTATTTATCAGTAGTACCTTCCAGGAATGAAATTATCGGTTCAACCCAGCAATAAGTCCATTTGTTGATTGTGCATGCCGATTGCCAGACCCGAGGCACATTAGTAAATACAGTGCTGATGCTGACTTTCAGAAACTTAAAGGCATATCTCACTGCTAGAGCGGGAACTTACAAATAAGCTAGGGGAGAAGCTACAATCATCCAAGTGGTGATAGAGTTAGAGACATGCTGAGAGTCCATGTTTAACTTCTCATTAAAAAAGCAAAGATACCTTTAAAGATAACATATAAGTACCACAATACAATACCCCATGTACTCGTTTATTGAGAGGGCTTAAAAGAAATGACACCCCATTTTCAACAGGCATGTCTATCCCAGGTATTAACTTTTAATATGATCCAATAAAAGAAACCTGGGCTCCTTGGGGAAATGGCTGATTGCACTGCAGGAAAATACAAGATGAACCTGGAACATCTTATAGTGGCAGAAAGTAAAAATACAAAATGAGTAAAAATAAACAAGTAAGCCCCAATCCTTACATTGATGGGGTATGTTAAAGCCTTTCCAATGGGAAAGGCTTCAAGAGACCAAAGCTCTAAGAATTTGAAAGACAAAATAAAGTAATATTGGGGGCTGAGCCCCATTGGCATAGTGGTTGTGCGCGGGACTGCGGCCCACTGGGATGGAGGTTCAATTCCAGCAGTGGGGCTGGGCCTCCTACTCTCACCACCGGAGAGCAGTGATGCCCCCCCCCAAAAAAAATAAAAATAAATAAATAAAGTAATATTGGATTATAATCTAATGTACCAAATTACTATTCATGAGTCTATGTTGACATAAGCAGATGACTTAATCCATTAATAAACAGAAAAAAAGCAAGTAAACACCCTGTCTGGAAGAACTACAAATAGGTACTCCCCCCTAAAAGAGGCCAAAGCATTACTCCCCACACTTCACATGTAAGGGCTGAGCTGTTGGGACTGGGCAGAGTGATTTTCTTCTAAAAAGAACAGTCTAGAAATATAGGAGAACAAAGTAATTTTGTAGTGAGAGAACCTAAACTTTGGACAGCAACCATGTCAGATCAATATCAACAATCACAAGGTGTATTGATAATATGTACCCATGAGATGCTGTGTTGAGAATGGCACTTTACCTCTGTGATCTCTCTCCCCTCAAAACCTCCACAATCCAGTATGATGAGAATGGCTTCAGGAAAATTGAGTGAAAGGTCCATCCTATCATGTGCCTGCTCAGTACTCCTCACTGTCAAAGTCATCAAAAAGCAAGGAAACCCTGCCACAGCCAAGAGTAGCCTAAGAAGGTGTGCTAATTAATGCAATGTGTGGTGTTTTGAATGGGATTTAGAACAGAAAGGATATTAGGTAAAAGCTAAGGAAATTCAAAAAAGTTAATGGACATAGTTAATGAAAGAAAAAAAAAGAAAGCCAATTAACATTGATTCCCTCATTGCAATTAATGTACCACATTCATATAATACATTAAGAATAGTGGAAATTGCGTGTGTGGGGGTTCATATGGGAATTGGATGCACTATCTGTTCTTTAAATATGAAACTTAAAATTAGTCTTAGCTTTTAAAAAAGTAGTTTGGAAGCTTATGAAAGGCAGTTACCATATGGGTATAATGATACGATTATGTACAGAGTGGTTGCAAGAATATGCTAGGATACCTCTGTTATTGAGGAGTCAGACAAAAACACTGCTTCAAATTCTAACTTGACTACTTTGGACAGGTTACTTAACCTCTAAAAGCTTCCAGTTTTTTCTTCTCTAAAATGGTAATAATAGCTGCCAACAGACAAGATGTTGAAAATGCTTAGGACAAGTCCTGGCACACAGTACTGGATGTGGCTAGAGTCTCTGGGTGGAACCAATGATTGATGTGCTCTGATCTAACGGAAAGGTTGGAGACTTGAGTCTTCCCGGAGGTACCTTGGAAGAAAGGTCTGGTGATCTACTTCTGATCAATTAGTGCACTCAATGGAATTATTCAAAGTGAGGATTCAATGGGATACTCCATGGACAGAATTTAATGCATGTCTGAAATGTTGTACACCCACTATCACTGGTGGCCAAGGTGGCAAACAAAAGGATCCTGAGGAAAATAACAATTTATAAATGATGATCAAGGGTTTGTGAGTGGAGGAGGGAGGTGAAAATGAACTGATACCAAGGACTTGAGTAGAAAGAAAATGTTTTGAGAATGATGATTGAAACAAATGTACAAATATGCTTGACATGATGGATGGATGGATGGTGATAAAAGTTGTATAAGCCCCCAATAAAAATATTTAAAAAAACAAACCCCCCAAAACAAAAGGTTCCTGGGGGTCAGAAGTTGACCTCTCCTTGAACCCAATGCACCAGCAAATTGATCTTCTTCAATCCTAAACTGAGAACAAAGTAGGATGAAATGGGGGGTGGGTATTCGTTTTAGCATACGAAGTGCACCATAGAAACATCCAAAGGTCAAAAGGAGTATGACATCTTTATTCCACTGTGGGTGGAGTACGGAACCTGAAGAGGAAATGAGAGAAAGTAGGCAGGGGAGGCAAGAAGGGTTCATGTTAAGCCAAGAATTGATACCAACTTGAACTTTCAGCCTTAGAATCAGTGGGGAATTACAGGAAGATTCAAAATGAGATGGTGACATAGCAGCCTTGTACTCAGATGGATCATTCTAGGTATTGCTTTTAATAAATGAACAGACCAGGAAGAATGGTTTGTGGGGGTGAGAGATATGTAGTGCCCTGGACAATGGCAGTGGCCCTTGAAATACAAGTCAAAGAATGGAAGTTTATAACTAACAATAGAGCCAAAATAACTGTCTTGTATTGTTTTTTTCTTTTTATGAAGTTAAATGTTACGGTGACTGTAACTTGGTGATTTCCTATAATTTTGAGAAAAAGGAACCCTGGGGGGTGGGGCACAAGGGTTAAGGAATGGACTACTAAGTTCAAGGGTGACAATTCTCCCTCTTCTGGAAAAAGGATAAAGCTGTCTGCTCCCATAAGTTTCACAGTCCCAGAAACCTTACCGACCCCACCCTGTCCGATGGCTCAGTATGATTCAGAATCAATTTGCTGATCATGGGTTCTGGTAGTAAAAGAAACATACTGCAGGCTAGCATTAAGGGCTTTCAGCAGTGACTTAGAGATTTCTACACACCTTTCACCCTCACATTGTACCATTGTGGATATGTTTTTAAAACATAACCAATCTATATGCATAAAAAAATCAATCCTGATTAACTCAAATTTACACAGGGGAAGGAGGCAGTCAAGACCACCATTATCTATTAGAACTACAATGTAAATCATATATATCAGTTTTAGGTTTTTAGTAGCCACATTTGAAGAGATAAAAGAAATGGGAAAATTCAATAGTGTATTTAATCTAACTGAAAATTTTGTTTTAGTGTGGGATCAATATAAAAATTAATGGGGAAAAAATATTAAAAATAAATTAATTGGAGATAGATTTCATTCTTTTTGTGATACTAAGTCCTTGAAATCTAAAGTGTGTTTTATACTTGTGGCATATTTCACTTCAAACTAGTCTCAATAACCACGTGTGGCCAGTGACTGTTGCATCACACACTACAAAACTAAGTCTTCCTCAGTAAACAGTAGCTTTACACTTGTTAAATGAGCTTTTCTGGAATGATCTGGTCAACATTTCTACTTCTAGTACATGCTTATGGGAAATAGAATTCTGTGTACCTTCTCAAATTGCTTTCCCTCATCCCAATCAATAAACCATTCATGTGTTTCACTATATTAGTAGTATAGCACCCACTGTTTCAACTCGGACTAGCTTTTAGAACTAGAGTTGGTCACTCCTTCATGGAACTTACAAGATAATGGAGTCTAGATGTTAAAAAAGAACAACATATGAAGTAACTATAAATTAGGCTTTTATGAAAACAGTTGGTAAGCAACTGGATAACCATGGTGATGTTTCTTTAGATAATTCCAGTTGAGGTGTCATAATCTGAGATATAACAGAGGAGTCACATATAGAATTGAGGAAAAGAGTAGATCAAGTACAGTTAGAGGAAATGGCACATGCATGAGGTGTGTGGTATGTTGAGTAAATCAAAATGTGTAGCTGAAATTTGGCAAGGAAGAGAGTGGCATGAGAGAATTCTGTAGGGGTGGGGCAGAGCCCAAATCTCATGGGACTTTGAAGCTATGATAAGGAGTGGAGGTATTGTTCCAAGTGCCATGAGAATCCTTCAGCAGGTTTTGGAGAAAGGAACTTGAGGACTGAGAGGATTGCCTTAACCTTAGGTCACTGTGTAGTTTAAAGGTAAAGAGGATGTCTTACATGAAAGATGAGGTCACTTAGTTCAAAGTCTTGTCTCTGATGGATTGTGTGTATGCAGGAAGAGTATGAATCTAAGGAAATGGGAGAGGTCTACCTTATCTATTTGGTGCTTTTGGAATTATTAAATATGCTTTTGAAATCATCTCATTTTCATAACCCCATAATATAAACCTAGTAAGAAGAATTGCTCCCCAATTAGAATGATGTGAATGGGAAACATGAATGAAGGACTGTCTCAGATGACTCAAGTCAGAAGTTTGTCTAATTCAAGAAGATTTAGAGTTTTATGAGCTTTCTGACATCATATCTCTGTATAGTAGTCTGTTGTCTTCATTTCTGTTGGATTGTGATTACGTTTTAGGCACATGAATATTTGAGAGGTGGAAGTGATATTCTCCCAAACAGAAAATAAAAACTGCCTTTATCCTGGTCTGCCAGTTTTTGTTAATGTTTTTTCCATAGAGGAAGTTGAACCAAATATCCCTTTCAAAACTCAACAATACAATTCATCCCAATTATCTTTTGCCCAAGAATGGCAAATGTTATCTTTGTGGTAAGGTGACACCTAGGTAAAATTTGTACCGTTGAATAATAAAAGAGTTGAGAGAGAGCTGTGCATTCAGAAAGAGGACTGTTGCAGCTGGATTCTGCTTTGATTTTTTTTTTTATTGCATAGCAAGAATCCAAAACCAAACTAAACTCTCTGCCAAAGAGAAGAGAAAGTCTTTAATAGTCATGCTAACATCCACCTATATTGAGAAAATCTGTTTGTTTGTTTTTCTGTTTGTTTTTTGGGGGGATCACTGCCTCTGGTGGTCATGGTTGCTACCCAATGCTGCTCCTGAGAGCCGCCGCTGCATTTGAACCACCAAGCCCGCGGGCCACAGTCCTGCACTCACTCAACCACTTAAGCCACCGGGGCTCAGCAGAATACATATGTTTCTATCGTGTCTCTAATTCCATCACAATGCCTGGTACAATACAGGCAATCAATAGGTAATTTTGAGGCTTAAGCATAATTTCAAAACCTCATTTTTGTGCTACATATCTAATATTGATGATTGAAAAGTAAATCAATTTTCCATTGTTTGAATAAGAAAAATTAGGGTCAAAGTAGGACTGACTCGCTAAAGGGATAGTATCTGTGATTGATTTTTTAAAGTCCAGTTTTCATGACTATCAACCTCCCAGAGAACTTGGGATATTTAGGGAGTGTCCAGATGTATAGATGTCTCTGTTGGTTTTGTTTGTAACTGCATGCTCAAGCTGTATGTTTAAATTGCAACTTAACTTAAAGAAGAAATTAGTTCCCTTTTTCTGAGAGCAAGGGGAAGAAATATATAATTTCTAAATTGCTATTGAGTTTGGCACTACTACATATGTTCTCTTTTAATTATTATAGGAACCTTGCAAATAGAGGTTTTCTTTTTTTTAGATGGAAAATCAGATACTAACTTAGTTACTTCTATTTTCTATCAAAACAAGGTTACTAAAGAGGAATCATTTGGTTGAATATTGGTTGACTTAAGTTTATCCAAGGATACTCAATGAGGTAGCAGTTGGTGAAGTTTGAGATTGAGGCCAAAACTGTTAGTACTTGAAGTCTAGGCTCTTTCCACTATTCCATGATGCCTCTTCAAACAAAGGTGTTTGGAGACCAAAAGAGAATCAACATTATTAGCTTTTCTTTTGGTTCTTTGCTGTTTCAGCTCAGGCTGTAAATGATTCAAGTTTTCAAACATTTGGCCCCGAATATCATTTTTCTCTGTCTGTACTGTTTGCCCAGAGATGATGCTAAAGATAAATTTGACTTTCTGGCAATATTTCAGGACAATTGTTAGAACACGCTCTTCCTAATACCCCAAGGAAGCAAAAATAAATGGTTGGAAAGAAGGGTAAAGTTGCAGAAATGGTGACACTACATTCTCTGCTCCCCACCCCTGGGGGTTAGTGGCTGTCCAAACACAGCTACCAAGTCAGCAAGTTAGAGCTTTATTATATTTTCTCATTCCAGTTTACATTTTTCATGTGAATATAGTCCTCACAATGGCCATAGCATTTTCAGCGACTTTAATATCTTCTTCTTGCCCTATACTCTTGAGTTAAAGGCAAAACCCTTGTTGTACAGTGGTTAAGCACTCAGCTGTTAACTGATAGGAAAATAGTAGGGGAAGATCTTTGTTTAACATCTGTGGACCAGATGTTCTTGTTAATCTTCACAGGTCCAATCTTCCTGAGTCTAGGATGTTCTTAGTGTAGACATCCTAGGTCCAAAGGTTGTACTTGGCTCCTAACTTTTTTTTTTTCTTGGTGGTAGTCCAGTCTCCCCTCTCGTTTAAGTCTCAAAATTACCTATCAATTGCCTGTACTCTTTCTCCTTTATTTCTTGTAAATAAGAGGTATGACTCAAGGGGATTACATTAGTAGGAATTTGACGAGTTCTTAATAAGGGTGGTGAGTAAGGCTGGGACGTGAGCCATGCTATCTTTTAAGGCTATGCCTCTAGATGAAGCCCACAGGAATACTGACCCATTACCATATGGACTTCGGGATTTACAATGTATATGACAAAATGGAGGAGGATAAATACATCAGATCACTATGGAGGACAACTGCACACTATTGGGAATCATGACCTAGACAAACTGACCCTACTTTTTAAGTCCATCTATAATAGATGTGAACACTCAGCCTGCTTTCAGAGGAATCGTAAAGTACTGACAAGAAAAGCACTTCTTTAATGTGGGGCATAGTGGTGTAAGGAGTAAAACAATCTCTGAAAATTAGATTGGATACCTAGATTCTTGATAATTAACTTACTAGATTCTATTCTCTTCCTCCGCCTCCATTTTGGAGGCTCGTCTTTGCTTTTATCATTAAAAAAATGCTATCCAAAAGGTGGCTCCCAGCCACATGTGCATACCAGACAGTTAAAATATGGCTACTCTGAACTGATAATGTACCTAAATATGAAGAAACACATACCAGAATTCAAAGACTTAATATAAAACAGAGTGTAAAATAATGTTTCAATAATCATTATAGGTGACAATGTAAAGATTTATTTGGTTATAAGAAATATTAAAATTTTGCTTTTTTAAACTTGGTGATATGGCTCCTATAAAATATTTGAAATGGGCTGAGCCCCGGTGGCATAACTGGTTGAGTGCGGGACTGTGGCCCGCGGGCTTGGCAGTTCAAATCCAGCGGCGGCTCTCAGGAGCGGCACTGGGTGGCACCCAAGACCACCAGCGGCAGTGATGCCCACAAAAAAAAGATGCAAAAAAAACAAAATATTTGAAATCTGAGGCTCATATTTGATTTTCTGTTGGATGGCATTGCACTGGAACTTCAGTGTGCCACCTTATAACTACATTCTCCTGTTCTTCATATGACTTCCCAGCACATGATGGTGGTACACATGGATTAGGTTTTGCTTCTAGATTATAAGCAAAATTGTTAACATTGTCATTCTGCTGCTATTTGTTCCCATACACCTAGCAGTACTTAAATGGAATATACTTAAATGAAATATGAATATAGATATTATAGTTTCAGGTCTTGTGAACTTTCAAGCAACTTGATCTCCAAATGTCTATGACAAAAAGGATAAATTCAGTGGCTACAAACTGTCAAAAGGTGATTTCACCAGGATAGTATTGTACCAACTACAAAATAAAGATCTAACCAAAAAGCTAATAAGTGTCCTGATACTACATCAGTGTCTACAGCAATATTTTCCAACCTTTGATGTTTGTCTCTACCAGAAATGATTGTCAGAGTTCCACAAGGTGTGTCATTTGTAAATGACAGAGAACTGTCATTCATTGAACAAGGGCACCTACTTACTTGAAGTCATTGATGTAGGGAGAGCAACAAGCTCGAAGTACTCGCCTTAAGAAAGCAGGCAGGCCACATGGTTCTACAATTCGATTAGGAGCAATTGAATTTCACAAAATGAGTGGGGTCCAGTTATCTTGTATTTAGAACAGTGTCCTCTTCCATTCTGATTCAAGACCTTAAAGAAAGGAAATAATCAGCATCCCTTATCAACCCCAAGACTGTAATTTTGACAAGTACAGTCCTGCACCAGCCTCACAATTGTTATATTTGAACCAATTGTTGGAGTCACTACAGAAATCCATCTTATTGTGGGTCTCCCTCTTTTTTATTGTTCTCTACTTTCTTTCCAAACATGGTATCCTTTCTCAGGGATGAGTTTCTCTTGATAACATGTCTAAAATACCATAGAGAGTTGAGAATAAGCCCACCTGAATATCAGCCAAGTCACCCCATTTTACCACAAAACTGCATTTAAAATGTGCTGGAAAACTCAGCTTATTTACAAGTATATACGCTTTGTGAGACAAAGCCTTGCTATCTTTACTTCTAAAGAGCATTCTGTCAGTAGTTCTTTCAAGACAGATTTATTTGGCAATCCATGGTACTTTTCAATATTCTTCACCAGCACCATAATTGCAATATGTTCTTCTTCAGCCTTCCTTATTCAATGTCCAACTTTCATATACATATGAGGAAATGCTCTGTTTCTACATGATTATGGTTATACCTTTCTGACCACATCAGTCAATGACATTTCCCAGTAAAAGACTATGAAGTTTGTGGTATGCTGCCATCAAAGTGTATATGTGAACATGGTAAATGTTTTCACAGGAACCTCATCCTACACATGGGTAAGGGATATATGTGAGTTGTGATGGGGAAGTGAGTTAATTTTTTTATCCACTTTAGGATTTAACCAATAGTACATCATCTCCAGAATGTTCATTGGTAGCTGCATAAAGACTGGGTAACAGGCAGAATTCCTTGAATACTTGATAGTGATTCTTCTGTAATCTAGGAAAAAATTAAGATTTGAGTTTCTACTTGTGTCAGTCCGGGTAGACTAGATGAACAAATTCTATTGATAGGCATATGGATATAAGGAGTGGGTTTATATTCAAGAGGAACAGGACATTGAGAAAACATCACAACCCAGTCCAGCTCAAAGTCACAAGTCCGATATTAACCCATATGCCCAAAATAAGTCCATAAAGTCTCCTTCTGACTCACAAAGTCACAGATCAGTGGATAGAGTCCCGGCACCGACAGGGGTTTCCCCATGGCTCCTCGCTTCCAGGGCTCAGGGTCCATCAACAGCATTGCGTGGTGGCAGAAGCAACTCATCGCTGGCAGAGGCCTCCATGTGGCTGCCCCACCCTCAGAGGTCCGACTCAATCAGGGCAAAGCCGTGTGGTCTCTCCACCAGCTACTCCAGCCTCCCAGATGCCGCCGTTCTGTGTTGCCTGTGATTAATCATCTCTGAGACTAATTCCCAACAACTGGGGAAGATAGCTTCTCATCTTCATGAGGGAAATAGTGCGAGATTTCCCAGCAGTCTCAGGTGAAAGCCATTCCCACACAGAGGCCTCATCGGCTACTCAATGGCTATCTCCAGATTAACAGGCCATACTCCACCCCTACATTTCAATCATAAAATTAACATAAGCTCATGACTGCCACACTACTCATTATTGAGTATATTTTTCTCATTATGTGCCAAGCATATAAAGGTGCTTAAAATTTTTTAGCAGATAAAATATTAAAAGATAAAGAAATTTTACCATGAACTTTTGAAGCCTCCCTCTATTATTCAGTGTTGACCCTGAATTATTGCATTTATATATCACAAAGCTCTCTAAGATTGGTGTTGGTATCGTCACTTTGTGTGTGTGTGTGTGCCATCACTGCCCTGGTGGGAGTAGAAAGCCCAGTCTTGCTACTGGAGAGCTGCTGCTGGATTTGAACCATCAACCCTGTGGGCCACAGTCCCGCACACAACCACTACGCCACCAGGGTCAGCCCTGGATGGTCACTTTTTAATCAGTTTTCGAACCCGAATTTTGGAAGGTTTTATAACTTACCCAACTGTAACATACATCATTATAACTGATGGGGCTAGGACATTGACCCAGATCGCTATGTAATATTTCAGACAACAACTACAAAACCTGCCACTGAATCTATTTTGACAGTAAGCCTATGTAAGTTTTTCAAAGCTATCCATCTGTATGGGAACAATAGGCTCAACTTTGTTCTATCGAGTAGCTGGTGGGTTTGAACTGTGGACATTGCAGTTAGCAGTGAAATACTTATATAACAGTGCAACCAGGGCTTCTTGAGAAATTGAATTTAAGTCATAGAGATTCTTTCATACTTGAATTAAGCAGTCCATGACCTTGGGAAACAATGCAAGGATCCAAGAAAACCCTGATCGTTGTACCCTGAGTCCAACCAAGGATGACCAAGTTCCCTGGAACTAGTCTAGTGAGGAGGGTGCCAGCCAATTCTCCTGAAGTGACGATGCTGTTGCTGCTGCTGCTGGTTACCATGAAGCCAGTGCCCACCTGTGCGACCTTATGCCCAGCAGAAGAAAACGTTCTCGGGTCCTGCACCATCCTCACACGTGTTCCTATTCCTGAGCGCAAGTTCCTTGAGGGTCTTCCTCTTTTTTGCTGACCCTCTACTTTATAAAGCATCAGGTCCTTCTCTAAGGACTAGTCTCTCCGGACATTGTCGAAGTAGGTAAGACAAAATTTTGCCATCCTCAAATGCTTCTAAGGAGCACTCTAGTGGTACTTCCTCCAAGACATACTTATTTTTCCTTTTGACAGGGCATGGTACTCTCAAGATTCTTTGCCAGCACCATAAGTCAGTGCATTGAATCTTCTTCAGTCTTTCTCATTCATTGTCCAACGTTCACATGCACAGGAGGCAATTGAAAATACCATAGGTTGGCCAGTCAGTCCTTAGTCATCAAAGAAACATCCTTACTCTTTAAAACCTCTAAAAGAGATTTGTATAACAGATTTACCTCCATTTATCATTATGCTGCCAATTGGCCCAGTTGTAAGGATTTTGGTCTTCTATAAAGTGATAAATTGGAAGTGAATACTCATTGCTAAGTTGCTCAGATATTACAATGTTTACTATGCTTTTGATACATGTTTTGAAGGAGCACTTTACGTATAGTTTTCAAATATGTATTTTAAAAAGCAAAATACTAAACTGAAATAGTAATAAAATTTCCTCTCCCAGAGTGAAAATCTGAGTGGACAGATATTTATTTTTAAAATCTCTTGACATCATCATTTAGTCTGATTTCTGAAATTCAGTTTGGGAACACAAATCAAAGTCTGACTTTTCTAAGAAATTCTAAGAAAGACTTATAAATTTTCAGATGAAAAATGTGTCACTCAGAGTATGAAGTGGAGTATGAGTTTTGATGCTGAATCCTGAGTCTTAAGGATGCTTAGTAAATTGAGAAAGTGAAATATTTGCAGGTAAAGTAATGCAAAACAACAATGACTTAAAATAACTTAGTTTATCAGGAATGGTAGTATAAATTAAACTTCTGGCTTTTGGGTCAGATAGAATAATTCCCAAGTCCATTTTACCATTAATTAGTTGTAACCCTAGAGAAGTTACCCATTCTATCAAAATGCCAGTGTCTTCATCTGTAGCAAATGTGAATAATAATGTAATGCTACTTAGTTATTATAAGAAACTAATAGATTATGAATATAAAACAACTAGAATTTTGCTTAGTGCCTTGTTTGCTCTCTGGATGTTAACTACTTACATTATTGAACTCCAAGTGATTTACCACATATGAGAATGTATTATGTAGAAATCATTAGACAATAGATATTATGAAAGATAATTTCAACAGGTCATTGTAGGATTATATTAGCTGAACCCCCAGGATGTGTGTAGAAGTGGCAGTCATTTCTTAATCTAAAAAAGGCAAATTGATTCATATAATGAGTCATCTATAATTTTCTTGCAGTATTATGTGAAAATAAATACAGTCTTGTACATTGAGTATTATTGGGTTCTCTGGACATGGACTATCGATTGCTAGAGGACAACGGATCAATATTAATACATCTTTGACATTGTCAGTTGTGCTTCTGGAGAGGAGGATGGGAAGGAGAAGAAAGTGACAACAGCCTGCCTGACAGAGCACTTTGTGGTCCATCTCATTACTTTCCACTCACTAGAGATTAATATGAAAAATGCATCAGAGAATGGAGAGACTGTTTCAACATGTCATTCCCACAGTAGGTGAGGTGTCAAGATTTCATAACCACTGAAGGCCCTGAAGTTAGATACTGTCCTTGTAGCACCGAAGGCCAAGTCTAGGTAGAAAAGGTCATGTTTCCATTGCTAGTCCTAGATGGGAAAGGTTTGATGGGACAATAAAGACCGGTTTTGTCTCAAGGCAGCCTAAGAACATCACTTATGTAGATCTTTGAATGTATTCATACTGTGACTAGGGATAGGTTTTAAAAAACAATGACATTATAAGCTATTTCATAAACATTTCATGATAGGGAAAGTAGCACAGGAAAATCCTCCCACTGCTTGGGAACGTAGATAGAAAATCCCTTCGTAGAGCATGTTCCTTTGAATCTCTATACTCTGCATGCGTATGTAAAGTGCTCTGTTTGATGATGGAATGTAATACATCAGTGTTGAAGCATTTTGGGGTGAGGAGTTCAAGTGGAAATTTCATAGATGATATGCCAGAGGCAGAGTAAAAATGAAGCCAACCTTGGAAATACTTGCTGGAAATATCTAAAAATGTTTAAGTTGTTGACTATTTGATAATTAGTTTTAAAAAATGGGCTGAGCCCCGGTGGCGTAGTGGTTGTGCGTGGGACTGCGGCCCACTGGGACAGAGGTTCAATTCCAGCAGTGGGACTGGGCCTCCTACTCCCACCACCGAGTGCAGTGATGGCCCGCCCACCCCCAAAAAATGAAAAGAACTCCAGTGTCCAATTTTCAGAGAGCTTGTGATACATACATTTTAATTGTCTTGAGAAATGATTGTATGGTAGCAAGGTCTTATGACTTTGATTACCAATAAATACCAGAACTGCTATCTGGATAGCACTATTGGTTAAAAAAAAATGGAGGAAGAGTGAAATAATGTCTAAAGTATGGGAGGGATTTTATGCATTATTTAAGTGCTACATCAACCTGTGTAACTAAATATGTGATTGTGATGATGAAATTGCAATGACTAATTCTCATATATAGGAATTAGCCAGGATCAGACAATGTATTAAACACAAGACATACATTAGCGCATTTAGTTTACAGTTTTATGAGTAAATATGTTCACTCCAGGATCTGGATGACTAACCTGAGAAAGATTAAGCAGGCTTTCCTTGCCAGGATTAAAATCTAGATCTAACTTTACAACTCGTCCATTCCTAGTAAAATAATAATGGGAAGGAGCAGAAAAGGAAGAAGAAACACCCATTGAGTACTAGCTGTGTGACAGGCACTGGACTATTTTCTACATAGTTATATAAAGCATAAGAGCAAAAGATGCCCATTTTATTTCTGCTATGAAAATTGATGCTGTACCTTCTGTCAATAGCTATATTTGACTTCAAATGTACTATGTTAACCTATTCATGTTAAAGATATGAGAAAGTATACTGATCCCATTCCTATCTTTAATGACACTGCTTTATATTGCATATATTAATTTTTTAATCATCTTATTGGAGGCTGATATAATTCTTATCACAATCCATACATCCATGTGTCAAGCACATTTGTACATATGTTGTCATCGTCATTCTCAAAACATTTTCTTTCTACTTGAGCCCTCATATTTGAGGCCCTCATATTTGAGGGCTCTACTTGAGCCCTGTCAGCTCCTCATATTTCTTCTCCCTCCCTCATGAACCCTTGATAGTTTATAAATTATTATTTTTTCATGTCTTACACTGATTGGTCTCCCCCTTCACCCACTTTTCTATTGTCTATCTCCCAAGGAGGTGGCTATATGTAGATTGTGATCAGTTCTCCCTCTCTTTCCCCACCTTACCCTTACCCTTCTAGTATCTCTGTTCTCAATATTGGTCCTGCAGGGTTTATCTGTCAGGGATGCCTGTGTTTCCAGCTCTGATTCATACCAGTGTATATTCTCTGACCTAGCCAGATTTGTAAGGTAGAATTGGGATCATGATAGTGGGACCGGGGGTGGGTGAGGGTGGGGGTGGGAGGAAGCATTAAAGAATTAGAGGAAACTTGTATGTTTCATCGTTGCTATACTGCACCCTGACTGGCTCGTCAACTCCACACAGCCCTTCTGTAAGGGGATGTTTCATTGCCTACAGATGGGTTTTGGGTCTCCACTCCACACTTCCCTCCTCCACAATATGATTTTTTGTTTTTTGATGACTAATACCTGATCCCTTCAACATCTCGTGATCACACAGGCTGATGTGCTTCTTCCATGTGGGCTTTATTGCTTCTGAGCTACATGGCCACTTGTTTACCTTCAAGCCTTTAAAACCCCAGATGTTCTATCTTTTGATAGCCAGACACCATCAGCTTTCTTCACCACTTTTGCATCCACTTTTTCTTCAGTGATCATATTGGGAAGGTGATCGTCATGAAAGGCTAATGTAATAGAACAAAGTGTTCTTGCATTAAGGGAGTACTTGAGTAGAGGCCCAATGTCCATCTGCTACCTTAATACTAAACCTATAGATATGTGCACATAGTTCTACTTCCCCATTGTCATATAAAAATATATGCTTAAATTAATATGTGCATCTGATCAGAGCACACAGGTGCATATGTTAATTTCTATCATATTTCTATGCTTAAAAACCATAAAAATCACTTTATGGAATTGATTCTATACTCTTTGGTATTGTGAAGTGCTGCTGAATTCATTTTGACATATATGTATAATAGTTTGAAACACGACCTGTTCTTATGCCATTCTCTCAATTGTTATATCGAGCCCATTGCTATAGCCACTGTGTCTATCTCATTTAAGGCTTCTTCCTTTTCACTAAGGCTTTACTAGACATCATGTCTTTCTCTGTGGAATGAATCACTGCCTGCAGAGCAGCTTAGACTTTTTCCTTTAGTACCACTGATGCTTGCTCATGGGCTACCTCTTGAAGTGGTTGAACACCAACCAATTCTTTGTGGTTTAGTGACTCAGTGTGTCTTCCATCTTCTTTTGATACTTCCGGAATCATTCACAGTTTTTTAAATACAATCTTTCAATACTGTGATTCAAGGTCTAATTTTTTTTTAGTCAGTTCAGCTTGAGAAATGCTGAGTGTGTTCCTCACTTTAGGTTTTCCAGCTCCACTCAGTCATCCATTTCATTACAAAACCATACCTTTGTCTCCCCACGTCTCCCTTTTGAATCTTCTGTTCTATTTTGACCTCATCATTTCTCCCTTTCACTTTAAGCTCGCTGCAGTTCAGATCAAGTTCAGTCTCTAGGATATCCATTTGGTCGTCTCTGCCTTGCTATTTTGTTGGCATTTGGGTTTCTTCATAATGTTGTCTTGGTATTTCATTTTGTAACGAATTGCTTCTTTTCAAATTCCCTAGGTAGAGTATTATCATTTGAGAAGCAAAACAAAATAAGGGGTTAGATGATACACCATTTTGGCCTAAAAGAATAATTTATTAATAGAACCAGACATTAAATTTAGTGAGTGCATCATTTATGTCTTTGTGTGGTTTTCTTTCTCCCATTAGAATAAGATCAATTAAAACCATAATCACTTTAAATAATATGGATTCCATTTTTGTCTCTTTCTACAAAGAAGTGTCTAATGTCTCTTTGCTGTGTTAAGGAAAGTATTTCTGATTCACAAGAATGTTCAGTCTTAAGGCTTATCTTCCCTTGAATAAAGGCCAATTTCTTCTATTCTTGACTTTCTATATAAATAATTGATAACATTTTACTCGGTCTCTAACCCATCTGGATGTTTTCCTCTTTGTAACCTGCATGAGGAGATATTTGAACATCAAAAACAGTAATAAATCATATGAGAGTTAGAACCAGGCCTGAGAATTCCAGAGAGGAAAAAGAAAAACTACTCAAAGAGTTTGGCCTACAATAAAACAGGATTATCATGATTTTAGTGCTCTCTGTTTTATGTTGGGGGAAAAAATATATCGTTTTTGTCCGTACAGTCACCCTCTGGTATTATCTCCATCTGGCTGCCTCCACAGCTCTGGGCCTTTTAGCTCTGAGTGTGTGTACCAGAAGCTATTAATAGCTAAATTCTACAACAGTGTACTGTCACAGATGGAATCTGAGCTTCTGAAGACTAAGGCCATAAAAACTCATTACAAATAAAGCAAAATACTCTTTGGCACTTAATGCAGTTAAGCTTTATATAAATAAAGATCATTTTAAAAGTAATACACTAGTTCTTGATTCTAGTGTGTGGATTTGGCCATTGATGCATGAATTTCTCTTTTATAATATTGCCTGGCATTAACTCCAAATGATAAAGGGAATTTTTAAAAAATAAAAGCTAATACTTAAACTGTGGCTATGATAGAAAATTCTACCATTAAAAAAAAAAGAAAAAAAGGAAAAGATCTTAAACCCATGGTGATGTATATGTTTGTGCTGGACAAAGGTGGTTTCTTAACCCCACTAAGCTTTGACTATTGCAGGAGCAAGAAACCCATCATTAAGGAAGTTTTCTGGCTGGTGTACAGTCTCTCTCTCTCTCTCTCTCTCTCTCTCTCTTTCTCTCTCATTCATTCTCACTCTCCCTTTCCCCCAATTACCTATTTAGGCCATGGAAACTCCCAATACTTTTTCCCCCTGAGCAAGACAAAAGCCTCTACCTCTCAAGAAAATATCTTACCACTTCCATCTAAAGGAGTCGGAAGAAGATGGAAAAAGGGATTAAAGTCTATTTCTGGACCCTTTTTCTTCATGATCCTCTTGCTTCCCTTGTATTTACCAAGAGAATTAAAGGATTTATTAAATCAGATTAACTACTTGTGTCATCTGTTCTATGCTCAGTAATATCTGAGATGTAGTGAGACCAGGAAATGAGAATCCCATATTGTACATGGAGTTGATTCTTTATCAGTACTTACTGTAAAAATAAATGGTAGTAATAATTTTCTAGAGTTATAAGGTGTAGGTTAGATAAGAACAAGTGATTTCATTCACTTCTCTATCTTCAACATCCATATCAGTAAATATTACTGAATAAACTTATGGCTATATACTTAAGGCAGAGCTTTCATGCTTTCTGAAAAGCATTGATATAAATTACTTCTCAGCTCAGTAATGGAAAATGTGTTAATTACTTCTTGACCAAAACGATTTTCAAAATAAAATAATTCATTAATGTATTGTTGGTGTTCTCTTGCTTTTATTTCAAATTTAAGTTTATCTTATTTTCTTATACTTTCCCCCATGATCCATGACATGCATTATAAATACATACATGCATTATATATGTGTGTATATATACATATATATATAATTTTAAGAGGGAAGAGAATTTCCAAACACAACTATCCTACATTACGTTGAAAGTGGTTCCTGTTAAAAAATAATTTTAAAAGTATAGTTTACTTTTTAGTTTAGTTTATTTTTAGCTTAGATTACTATTTAGAAGTAGTATCTTCTATACTCTGGAACTTAATTGGGAATCCTGTTGATATAGTCATGCTGTTGGGCTGCTAACTACAAATTTGGAAGTTTAAACCTACCAACTACTCCACAGGAAACAGAATAGGCTTTCTGCTCCCCAAAGTTACACAGAATCAAACTCACAGAAACAGTGTCACTCTGCTGTGTTAAATCTCAGTGTATTAGGGCTGAGCCCCGGTGGCATAAGTGATTGAGTGCAGGACTGCGGCCCGCAGGTTTGGCAGTTCAAATCCAGCAGCGGCTCTCAGGAGTAGCACTGGGTAGTGCCCACAACCACCAGGGCAGTGATGCCAAAAAAAAAATCTCAGTGTATGAGAAGTAACTCAATAACAGGGATCTTTTTGGAGGTACTAGGGTGAAGTTAGGGTTGTGAACATGCAACGTCTTTTCAGCAGGCTCCTTAAATTTCATTGATTTTTCCAATTATTTACATAAACCCCAATATTGATTGGCACCAAGAATGCAATAGTGGATATAATAGAAAAGGTAGTTATATCCTAATGGATTTAATTTATGGAGAGGAGGGGAAGGAAGCATAAATTTAATGAGCACTCTCAATATTGAGTATACTGAGTGGTAAATCGAGTTCAAATGGTAATGGAGCACCTATTATAAGCTATTTCAACAATGCTACTAAAAACTAAAGTATACATGTGAAAAAAATGTGAGAAATCAGAGATATCCTGGTGAAAAAGAGATTTGTTGCCAAATGTGTGGTGTAGGCAGAAGTGATATGAATACAGAGAAAGATTAGATTGCTGTGAGTTGAAACCATCTGTGATATTCATGGAGGAAGAAGAAAATCAACTGAATCTTTAACCATGGAAGGACTTAAAATAGATGGAGAAATTGAGATTTGAAATTAATGTAATTGCTAACGTTACTGAGCTTTTTATCCTAATAGAAAAGGAAAACAAAAACTCACCAAAATGGTGCAAAGTAGTAGAAAGGTGGCCACAATTATGAGTCTGGAGATGACTGAGTTTAGACCTTAATATATGGTTGCTTTCACTAACTTACTGTTTTTCCCCGAGTGAACCTCTCCTTATATCTCTATAACCTCCAAAAATGGTCTTGGCAGCAGCGAGATTCTGAACTCGTGTAAGAATTCAACTGAAGAAAGCAATAGGAACATTCGTTGCAAGCACTTTTATGAGAGTATGTCACTCCCAAAGCCCAAACCACAGAACTACTACTTAGCATTCCCAAGACTATAAATAAGTCTTTATAGGAACAGACATCTTTCTTTCTGTAATAGAATGCCTAGTGGGTTGAACCACTGCCCTTGTACCACCCAAACCCTACCAAGTGTAGATAGGCGAGGAAGAGCTACATCTTCCTAGCACGTTTCTGTTTGAAAAGCACTCTAAAATAGACAATTGGATTTGGTCCTCCCCCAAAGTCAGTGTGTATTAATTACCTGTTTTTATAATTAAGGAAACTTAGGCACAGAGGATGTGATGCAATCAACTTGCCCAGCCAATAAATGGTGGAATCTGAATTTGAAATGCCATGAGTATTTTCACATATCAGAAACTTATTCTATTTGGATGTGTCTAACATATATATTGCAAGGAAAAGGCAAACAAGTTAAAATTAATATAATTTGAATCGGTTCTTAACATCCGAGTGTTCAAAGAGCAACAAGCAGGACTTTCTTAATGTCGCATAATAAAGCAAAATCTTGCTATGAAGTCAGAGTATTAGGAGATCCTTTTATTTTTTCTGAATAAACTTGGGACTATGAGACACACTGCACCAGAAGATACCGGATCGTATCTGCATGTGAAGCCATCTTCTGAACCAAAGACGAAGGGGGAGGGAGACCGCAGTTTTCCAGCACCATGGATAGCTCAGGGACCCTCTGAAGGGCTGCTTCATCTACAGCTTGAGAAAGCTCTGTCCACTTGATAACATCAGCTCTGTGAAGCCCAAGGGAGCTGACCTGACCTTGTAAATGTTCACTCAGTGAGGACCGTCAATTTAAAATAGCAGTGGGGTTGCTTTAAGTGCTTATTCAGGAAGTTTCATTAGTGTCAATAAGCGTGACACATTTTAAGTTATTGATTTTGTATTTTTCTTAATTTAGGAGTAGAAGAGGCTCAATTAATTACTGTGATGTGTCTTAATAGTACTCTGTTTCTGATTCTGTTAAAAGCTATTTTACTGATTATAGGCCTGCCAGATTTAAGTGTCATGAATCCACATTTTTGAAGTGCACACCTCTTTCCCTGACTTTCTAAAAAATTTTTAAAATTTTTACCCCCTTTACCAAATGTTTTATCAGAACTCAACTACTCAATGATGATAAGAACAAATGGGAATTTATAGATGTCGGTCCTGAAGCTTTTGAAGAGGTGACCCTTGAGAGTGAGGCAGCTGTCTCACAGACATGGCTGCTGTAGCATCTCTTTGCAGAAGCCAAAGAGATGGTCAAGAAGGGCACAAACTAAAGCAAACTGAGCTTGCAGCATCAATTGGGATGCCCTTGAGGTGACTTTTCAAGTCCTGCATCTCTACCTGACTTTTGAAGCTGGGAGGTAGAAAAAAGACACACTATATTCTGAGCTTTAAAAATATACATAGCTTCATATTCAAAAAGCTTATTGACTTTCTGTTATCAGAGTTGACATTAAATCCAATTGAAATTCAGTTTTTAGAACTTCATGAGACTTCTGATAAAGGGGAGGAGATGAGTCTGTGGCTCCATTGTTTAAGAATGAGATAGAGGAAAATGGAATTAGTTGGGAAAGAATTGTGTGCCTGAATTCACTTTGCTTTCAGTTTATTTTTAAAAATTGATCATTTTATTGCAGGCTTTTCTAGACATTATAATAATCCATAAATCAATTATGTCAAGCAAACTTGTACAGATGCTGCCATCATTCTAAACGTTTTCTTTCGGCCGAGCCCCATTGATACCAGCTCTTCTTCCTTTCCGCTCTCCCCACCCCCCCAATCACCCTTGTGAACTCTTAATAAATTATTTATTATTAATTCCATATATTTACATCATCCAATCTACCCCTCACCCAGAGTTTAACTCTCTTTTAGATGTTCCTCAAGCCTCAAATATCCAGGAAGGAAATAGATTTCAAACCTTTCAGATGGTATTACTAACTTATAAAATAAATAACCACTTCTGTATACATTTGGCTAGACATTTTCTCTTGTTGATTTTTAGAAATTAATCTGAAATGAATCAACAGGGATTTGTGCTTTTCTGGATTTTTCAGAGTCTTTCTGCTGGATTATAAGTGAACTGTTTGCTACCGTGGCACGTAGAGACTCATCATTGGTCAATCTATCAGAAAATCTAGATGTACCATTACTCTCTTAGTTTTAGCTGCTGTGATGTTAAAACCACAGACACAAATAGTCTGGGGATGGGAAACACAGATTCTGGAGTTCTACATGGGTTTCACTTCCTACTTCACTATTTCCTAGTGTGACCATGGCAAGTCCGTTGATCTCTCGAAGTTTATTTATTTATCTAAAAAGTGAAATGCCACCTGAGAATAAAAGATTACTTAATTGCCTTGAACTGAATAAATTGTAGTTGTTCATTTCGGTTGCAATTTCTCATACATGTTTTGAACTGCCTTTTATTAGACATTTACTATGCACTGGTTATATTTGGTAAGCTTTACTTTGAATCAGTCCCAAGTGTTTTAGAGCTTATCAGGGCTTACATGATATTAGAAATGAAGTCTCCAAACAATTTGAAAGTCAAGTCTTAAAATTAACTTCTTTGAAGATTATTTCATTTCTTCTCCTTGCCCATCTTACACCATATGTGGTATATCTTCTAAGTTAAATCTTTGACAACAAGAGTAAATCCTCCATAGGCAGTGATATGCTGGTTGTCAGATAAGGACTTCAGATTGAAACCAGAGCCAGGGGGCTGAACTCCAGTGTGGAGAAGCATTATGTGACCTTTTGATTCCAATTGGAGGAGTGTTTCCAAGCAGTGTCTTTTGCCAAAACACTCAGCTTGCCTTGGGTATAAATTTAAAATGGAGTTCTTTGTTCTCAAAGATGCAAGAAGGATGTTCCATGTTGGCTCACATCTTCTAAGGAGTACTAATTTTGAGGATGCTAATTTCATTCCAAGGATGTCAGTGTACATTGTGAAGGTATAGAAGGGTTTCTCTTTGTGTTCTACTGGTGATAAAAAGAGGCTCGACAATGTGTCCAATTAACAAATGTTTGCTGAATGCCCATCAGCAAGGTCTGTCGCTGCTCTAGTTGAGCATAAATTCTCATGAGAGGGAGAATTCAACAAGAAAACAAAAGGTGATGTGGTAATAAGTAAAACACATTGATTTAGGTTGTTATCCCTATTGTTCAAGTAGTAAAATTGGGGCTCAGAGAACTTACTTTCCTAAGTTACCAAGAGATTTCTGGGGTGTCACCCCAGATCTCTTTTACCCCAGAGCCTATGTTTTTATGGCTTGTCTTATGACTGGAAGAGGCAGGAAGGATGTAAGTAAGCCTAACAAACTTTCTTGCTACATGGATGTGTGAAGGTACAGTGTGCTCTGAGAGCTTGGAAAATGAGAGAGATAAATTCCACTAGTTGCATAGAGGAGAGAGGTGTTTTAAACTGGATTTGGATAGATAAGAAATTCTAGGAGTGTAAGTGGATGCTCTGAAGCTAACATAAGTATCGCAAGAAAGAGAAAAGCCTATGCACAGATGTTAAATGTGGGAAACAGGCATGACATGGGAGCATGGCATGGGAGTTATGGATGCAAGTTGTGGAGAATAAAGGATGTGAGTTATTTGTGTGTGTGTGTGTGTGTGTGAGAGAGAGAGAGAGAGAGAGAGAGAGAGAGAGAAACAGAGACAGAATGACAGACAGATGTGGTGGAGAGCAAGAAGAAGAGAACAGACAGGTTATGTGACAAGATGTGGCTGGAATATGCCACTCTCTAGCAGGTGGGATGACAGAAAGAGGCACTGCTGTTAAGAGGCTTGTGCATTGATCCATGTAAATGATACCATAAGTCAGTTTAGAAGGTGTGGAATGGAAGAAGGAAACATGATAAAGGAATATTCTAAAGGAGGGTTTGTATCTAGGAAATGGTACAGCTGAGAGAGATATTCAGAATGAATCCTGAGTCTTAAGCTTGACAAGGAGATGGATTCATGGGAATTTAAACAGAAGACATGAGAGCAGAGACAGATTCAGAGAGAGGTCAGATACATGTAAGAGTCAACTGAGTTTGAGCATCTTGCCACAGAGGAATGAATCAAATTCATTGCAAAAGTTTAAAAATGAATGGGCAGAGTCCTAAGAAATACATCTTGAGAAGAAAATAAAACACAAGGGTAGGATCAAGGTATGCTGGGGCACAAGTACAGAATAAAGAGGATCCCAATGTGTTGAGGGATGCTGAGATGGGGGTGTGTCCAAAGCACAGAGGAGGTAGGCATAACCTAGAGGGACGAGCATTGGGAAGGACATGCAGCATGGCCATTCTCATCCAGTATCCCAATGTGTCTGCTTTGTGACCACATTGCTTCCCTAAAGAGCACTTGAAGTCACAAAAACTATGAAAGGTTTTCTGAAAAAAATTGTTCCTGTCCCTAAGAAACTTTTGGCCAATTTGCAGTGATCCATAAATGGGTCTCTATGGCATTTGTTCTCTACAGGCTAGCTGCCCCATTCTAGCCCATTCATAGTTTCAAGGCTGTCTCCAAAGTTGCTTTCTCAAAGAAGGCAGACTTGTTTTTGTTTTTGTTTTGTGTTGTTGTTGTTTTAGGGGCATCACTGCCCTCTGGTGGTGGGAGTAGGAGGCCCAGCCTTGCTGCTGGATTTGAACCTCCAACCCAGTGGGCCGCAGTCCTGTGCACAACCACTACGCCACCGGGGCTCAGCTCGAAAGCAGACTTATTTTAGAATGTATTTGTCAAGAAAAATGTACAAAGGAAAGTATTTGTGGGCATGTTATAAGAACTCCAAAGCTAGCTAGAGCTGGTTTTTAAGTAATACATTTTCAGGAATTGCCATTGTTATTCAGTATTCATTCTGTCCAACCCTGAACCCTTGCCCCCAAGGCTCCTGGGTTGCATGAAAGGTTTCCGTTTGACTACTTGCCTAGAGTCTGACAGTTCCAACATATGGGACTATGGAAGAAAGTCTTGACAATCTGCTTCACTAAAGATTGCAGTCAAGGAAACCCTATGCAGCAGTACTTCTCTGGAATAAATGGGCCCTCATGACTCAGAATTGTCTGCGTGGTCAAGGGTCTGACTTGATTAGTTGGGATAATTGACACATTGGGATCCCCTTCATTCTGTACTTGTGCCCCAGCATACCTGCATCCTAGCACTGTGTTTTATTTGCTTCTCAAGATATATTTCTTAGGACTCTGCCTATTTGTTTTTAACCTTTTGCAAAGAATTTGATCATGACAAGAGAACTCTGCATGCAGCCCGCTGAGAAATTCTTAGTGGAGATAACGTCTTTATCTGATAAGGCGGAAGAAGCAGAGGAGCAACAGCTTGATGGCAAAAGTGATGAAACAGCTCTGGTTTACAGATTTCTTGGGCCAAAAATAGTTCTGTTTCAAAATATATCATTCAAAGCAAGTCCTGAGTAAGAGAAAGAATTAGAGCTGATTTCCAGCTGGCAACTTTGCAGGAGAAGAAAGCCTACCCTGATTTGTAGGCATAACTGACCTTAGTAGGATGTTTGATATTCAAATGAAGAGAAGGCCATCTGTTGGCTCTGGAGGGTAGAGAGAGATGAAGCAGGATAATAATGCCTTACAGTACTTGCTTGCAGTCCTTTTCTTCTGCTTTAGAAACATTTGAAGGCCTGGTGTCAATTCATCTTCACATATTATCCCCAGATCCCGTGGCCCTGGAGTTGATTGCTGATGCATAGAGATGCTCTGGAGCATTTCTGAGACTGTAACTATTTACGGAGGCAGACACCCTCATTTTTCTCCCAAGGATCCCAACCCTAACACACAAAAAATTGACTTTCTCAAGCTTACCCAAGAGATTCATGATGCAAGGTGAATTAGTTCACCTGATATGGACCAATGGACAAGTGTGTTATCCATTGACTCCTTGTTAAAAGCAAAAACCAAACCATTTGCCACAGATTCCAGAACATGATAATGCCTGGTGTTAAAAGAGAGTTTTGGGGGTATGGGCAAGCAAAAGAGAACAATCAAAGGCTCAGAGAAAGCAGGAGGTGTATGGCATAAAACGTGAAGGGAAATTCTGAGAAAGAATGTAGGTGAGGGTCAGTCTTGGAGAAGTCCCAAAGTCCGGGCTAAGAAATGCTGCGTGATTTTGACTATTGGCAGTTGAATTGACATTGGAGAGCAATGGGCATTTTTGAATTAGTAAGTGGTCATGATCGAAAATGACAAATTAGTTGGGGGATTCAAGGTGAGGGATGTATGAGAGCATCAAGCCAAAGGTGTCAGGCACTTTTGCCTTATTTTGAGTTCATTCAAATCCCTGCACAGAGTTCCTGGGTGATACAAAAGGTTCCTATGCATGATTCCTTAATGGAAGGTTGGCATTTAGTCTATTCATAGGCATCTCAGATGAAGTCACCTGCTGAAAACCCTATGGAGCATGGTTCTATTCTGACATATGTGGGGTTTCTGGGAAGCTGGGTTCCACCATTGATTTTAAGTACTAGAATATCCTAGAGATTACATTACAATTGGCAGAATCTTGAGTCTCATCCCAACCCCCGCTATGTAAAAGGCATCAGGAAGCACACCCTGGTAAGTTATATTTTTTCTAAAGCTCCCGAAAGAGCCCTGATAATGGCTAGCATTGGGGGATTTCTCTTCTATCCCACTTCATACATCAAACCCCAGAGAAACCAATCAAATGACTGATGAAACAAGAGTGTTGCAATTTGCTGGGGCTCATAGTTATGAAATGAACACGTGAGGTGGTATCTTTATGGAAGTTAAAAGTATGAAGTCAATCAATCATTACCATTGGCACCAACATAAATTAGGATGATTCCATGGGTTACAGAAACCAGGGGATGTGCTCCCACAGAGCTGGAACCAAACCAGCGGTGCGAGACCCAGAGAGCATCTGTGTCCACTGAGCTTTCAATAGAGATTACTTGGGGGAAGTAAGATTTGTGAGAGAAGTTGTTTATTTGGAATGTTTTTGTGAATTTTACATGTTTTTTACCATAAGAAATAACTATCTTCAGCCAAAAACATTAAATATCATGTTGACTTGGGCTCATGGCAACCCCGTGTGTGTCAGAGTAGAACTCTGTAAGACCTTCAATGGCTGATTTTTTTTCAACAGTCGCTCTTCCCCAGTCCCAGAACCCATAATTTCATTAGTAGTTGAGTGTGTTAACTATTTTCATGACCCAGAGACTAGGTATTACATTTGGAAAGAAAAGAAATCCTACCTAAAAACTTTTAAGCAATGAAAGGGATCTCTTTAAAACCACTTTCAAGTAGCCAGGTTACATAGGGTTGGTGGCCCTTCTGTCCTCAGTGGTGAGTGGTGACCATATACATATGCCTGCCGTGTGGAGGGAGCGTGTGTGTCAGAGGATGTCCAGGCTGGACAGTGAAGGGAAAGCTCTCTTCCATGGTCTGCTGGCTGACACTGCGGATTTTTACCTAGAGAGTAAAGAGCTTTGCATGAAAAGTATCAGCATGTCATTCTGATTGAATTTCAGATTGACTCATGGACTGAGAGGCAAAGTCAGACCAGAGCGATCTTGACAGTCTAGATTGATGGGCCAAAGCTAATAACAAGAGTAGAAAATAGTGATCGATGCCAATGTGTTCCCTGAGGTCGCCCAGAGCCACCTGCATGCATGCAAGGAAGGGAGTAGCCTTAAGAGCTGCTCAGGCGAAGGAGCCTGGAGGTCTTTGTTAAAGCTCCAGTGAGTCAGGAGAGCGAAGGCAGCTGCCAAGAAAGACATTTGGCATTTGATATCATTCGTGGAAGCCTAGCATCCAGTTTGACTCCTCAGCAGTGGTGTGCATCCCAATCACTTGGGAGCAGGCTTTTCTGTCCAGACCCCACCCAATCTGGCTGAATCAGAATCTCTGAGGGTAGATATGATGTACATGGATTTAGAAAATGTTTCCCTCATGAGGGCCCCTAGTTAAGAAACACTGGTCTGGATCAATGCAGTGTCCCTCTCTCTTTCATTTAATATTACAACACCTACATAAATAAGAAATGGAAATTAGTTTCTGAAAACCATGTTTATAGCATGATCTTGTTTCCTGATTAATTTGGGGACAATGTTAATTTTCATTCTAATTTTCTATTTTATTCACATACTGATTTTACTTAAAACCATTTGAATCAAATTAATGTCAGATATATTGTCTTATAATGTGATTTCTTGACGAAATATTCTATTATAAACACTTTGCTATGCTCAGTAACAAGATTTTTTTTTTCTGGTAACAAGATCTTTAATAGCTGCATCAATTGTCCACTTACTATTTACTTACTATTTATCTTTTGTGCATTTGGATCATTTTCAGAACATTCCAATATTATTAAGAATACGTACTCCTATGGCAGTAGACTTTATAGAGAAATGTTGACACAGTGGAGTGGCCAAGGGTGGTGGAGGATTCATAAGCTTAACATAAGAAACGACAGAAAGAACTTTAATCTGGAAAAGATTTGGTGAGTTGGAGAAATGATAAATATCAAATATTTGCAGGGAAATCAAATAGGGAAAGAATTCAATTTGCTAGGCTATCCTCAAAGGGGGCAACTAAGACCTACTGGATAAAATAGCAAGGAAGTAGCTGTTAGCTGCAGGTATTGAATTTTTTAATAATTAAGGGTTTGGGGGATATTTCTTTCCCCTTCCTTGAGTGTGAGTTAGTACGTGTAAAGAATGTAATTTAAGAGCTTCAACTTTATATTGTGAATGGGGAGTTGATTAAAATGAAGTCAAAACTCCTTGACCAGCAATTTACAAACTAACAGTAAATGGGCTTATTCATCTAATGGATTTTTCTAAAACAATTTGAATACAGAAACATTTAGCACAGCATTTACTCCTCAATTATAGCTGTCTAGCCATAAAAAATACCCAAACTCAACCCTCTACCATCCAATTGATTCTAATAGTGACTAAGAGAAGGTTTCTGAGTATGTAAATCTTTAGGGAGCCAGATAGCTTCGCCTTTTCTTTTTTTTTTCTTTTCTTTTCTTTTCTTTTTTTTTTTTTGAGGATCTACTGGTGGGTATGAATTACCAACCTTGTGTTCCATTCATCTGGTTTATTTTACCTCCCTGGGCTCTTGAAGCTGTTTTCATTTGCTACCCCTAGCATATGCTCTGTATGTTCTTTGAGTATCATTTATTCATTCAGTCCTGTTGCATATCATTTATTCATTTAGATACTTACTCATCACCTACGTATGCCAAGGAACCCTGGTGGCTTAGTGGTTTATTCGCTGGGCTGCTAACTGCAAGGTCAGTAGTGTAAAACTTCCAGCCATTCTTGGGAGAGGATGAGGCTTTTTACTCCATCAAGTGTGACCACCTTGGAAAACCCACAGGGGCAGTTGTACTTTGCTGTGACCTTGGGTTAGAAGTGACCTACTCTGCCATTGGGTCATCAGGTCTCCTTGCAGAAGTAGTATAGATATTAGTCACAAACTAAACTTATGCACCTTTAGTGCCACAGTGCGCATGCTTTCAACTGCTAACTGAAAGGCTGGTGGATTCAACTCACAGGTCCTTTTGCTGGGAGAAAGATATGTGAATTGTGCTTCCTTAAAAGTCACCAACTCAAAACAAACTCACCTCCATCAAATCAATGCTGACTCCTATCCATCTTAGAGGATAGGGTGGAACTGGACCCTGTGAATTTAAAGATCACAGCCTTGGGAAGGAAAAAAAAAACCCGGGAAGTTCTATTCCGCCCTATAGCAGGGTAGCAATGTGTTCAATGTTTTTGTTTGTTTTTACTTTTGAATTAACTCTAGGTAGGGGACGGGGCAGTGGTAGTTGCATAGAATTCACAACTTCCATGTGAGAGAGCAGTGTTTGATTTCTGGCCGGTGCCCAACTTGTGCAGTTAACACCCCATGTCAACAGAGGCTGATGTTTGGCTAGGTTGTAGAATGACTTTTGCCTGCGTCTGCTGCGGAAAAGAATAACCTGACCACTTAGCCCCCAGAAATCAGGCGGCGAAGCCCTGTGGATCCCAGGGGCACAAGAGATGGCACAGGGCATGTCATCCTGTTGAGCAGGTCTTACCAGTCCTATCTGGCTTAATGCAGCCAAGAGCAAAGAACTCCATCAGGCCTACTAAGGACCAGTGGTTGGCAAAGACAGCGAGCTATGCTTCAGGCTTACGAAGAGTTTTGTGATCCAAGCTCTCAGGAAGAGATAAAGGACTTGGCCTCCAGGCACTGAGCTTCCCATCAACAGACTGGAGCAGGCGCAGCCATATCTGGGGTGCTGTAGGGGAGCTTCCAGCTCAGGAGGAGCAGCACGAATGTCTTCCTAGCCTAAGATCCAGGCATCCTGGAATTCTGTGTAGAGGAGCAACAAAGCAAGTGAGTAGAATTTGAAACAACTGGTGAATCAGAAAGCAAATAGTGGCTTACACATTCTCACTGTGGACTTTCAAAGACGAGCTGCTGCTCCTTCCGCATTTTATGGCTTTGCACCCATTCGGTGTGTACTGAGCATATTGGACGTCACACACGGGGCCAATCGCTCACTTGCTTCTCATAGAATATTCTGGGAACTCCCATCGGGGGAATGGAGGTTCAGAGAAGTAAAGTGCACCTTTCCCTGGAGTTCACAGTTAGCCACTTCTGGAGCCTGGTGTGGGCCACTGTGCTTGAGCCCTGCACTTGCTGGGGGGTTTCCAGGTTTGGTTATCACTTGTTCTTCCAGCGCTCACCCGCGTGGGGCATCCTCTTTCCTTTCCTGGCCACCTCAGCTTCCCTCTAACCTCCTGCAGCCGTGCCCCAGGGCTCCTCCCTCTGGTTCTGTCTGGTCCTTCCTCCTGTTCCCCTGGATTCCCCTCCCCGGCCTGTCAAGGATCCCTTTGTCCCGCCATGCTATCTTTCTGCTGCTTAAGCAAGACCTTCATCTTTGGATTACGTGGTCACTTGAGCGCCAAACGCGCTCAGGCGGCAGGATTTCTAATAAGCGGAGTGGCAGTGGAGCAGAGAGGTGGAACATGGGAGGTTTTGATTTGAATTTGAAGATGGAGATCTAAAAGAAGTGTTCTGTTGGCGCTGAGAGTTGGGGAGGAAAAGCATCCCCTGTGGTATGCTTCAGTTCTCTGAGACCTGGAGTTTGCTTGCTTTGGGACCCTCACTGCGGAGCAGGGCACAGGGAGGCTCCCTTCTGAAGCACTGTCTGGATTGGACTTGTGTGAAGAAGACGTCTTTCTTCATTTTCGGAGTGACTTGGTGGAGATAGGGTTTATAGGAAACTGCTTCAACAAGCTGCTCCTGGGGATGGCTTGATGTAATGTTCACCTTCGGGAACATTAAAAAAAAATTTTTTCGCAAAAGATTTATCCTCCAAACGTTAGGTGTAGAATTTGGATTAGTGGAAGGGTGGTTGTGTAAAGAGAAGGTTTAAAAATCATCATAATAAAAGTCTTATGACTTAGATGTCTCTTTTGTAGTGAACACTACTCTGTGTAATATATACAAATATATATATACAAGGGGGCTTTCATATGTCTGTGGATTCCCCTCTCTCTCAATTCCATTTATTCCATGAACTTCCTGAAACTCACTTGTATAGGCACACACAAAAAAAACACTAGGATTCCCTATGTTGTGCAAACAGTTAGCACGTGAGGCTTCAAAATGAAATGTTGGTCTGCTGTATTCACCCACAGATACCTAGGAAGAAAGGCCTGGCCAACTTCCTTGACATCAGCCATTGCAAACCCTATGGAACACAGTTCTACTCTAACGCATATGGGATCACTAAGAATCAGAGTTCACTTATCACCAGCTGGCTTAAATAGAGCCTGGCGTATGCTTGTTGTGTGCCATCCAGTCTGTTCTGATGCATACTTTGACTATTAAAATCATCAGGAGGTCTCTGTGAAATTAATGCTATCGAGATCTTTCATTCATAGAATATGATTTGTCCAAATTTAAATGATCAATGCTAGAACCAAGACCTTGCAGATCTGCTAGACTATAGAGCCAAAAAATCTTCACCTCTGAGCCATGCTGAATGGGAATTAGGCTATCTGGGTATTTTAGCGAGTAAGACATGTTCCCTGAATATACTTTTCCATTCTCAAGTCCATTCATGAATATTACTTAAATTTATGCCAACTCTGTGAGGTCAGGGGGTCGGGTTTTACTTTGTTCTGTTTAGGGAAAACTAAGCCAGAGAGGAGATATAAGATTTCCAAAGCAATGTAGAACTATTGTGGTTATCTTGGCTTGTTGTTAATTCCAACTCATGATAATGCCATGTGACAAAGTTGAACTGGTCTCTAGGATTTCATTGACTGTAATTTTTATGGGTATCACAGGGTTTAAGACCAGAAAAAGGTTTGTAGGACTGTTATTTCCTTTCACCACACTTACTTACTTGCATGCTGGTAGGCATGGTGGGGTGGGAAAGAAGCTGAAATACATGCAAATGAATATGGCCTTATTAAAAACCTATGATATACAGATGACACAACCTTATTTACCAGAAGCTAAGAGGACTTAATAACACATTGGCAAAGATCAAAGAATATAGCCTTCAGCCTTCAGAATATACACTTCGATCTAGACTAAACAACATTCTCACCACTGGATCAATATGTAACTTTCTTATTAGGAAAAAAAAAAGATTGAAATTTCAAAGATTCCATTTCCCATTTGATCCACAATCAAAGTCCATGGCAGCAGTAGTTAATAAATCAAATGACAAATACCAGGAGGCACGTGGTCTACAAATGATCCCTTGACAATGTTAAGAAGCAGAGATTTCATTTTGAGGCCTAAGATGCCCCTGACCTAAGCGTTGGTCTTTTCTGCTACCTCAAATGCATATGAAAGCGGGACAATGAATTAGGAAGACTAGAGAAAAACTTAGGGTCTCAAATTATGGTGCTGGTGAATAATTAAGCCTGGTAAAAGAGCAAACAAATGTGTCTTGAATGAAGGGTAGCCAGATAGTTCATCAGAAGTGAAGATGGCAACATATTAGCACAAGAAAACAATCCTTGGAGGTAGGGCATCATGCTTGGTAAGTTGTGTAAAAGAGGAAGACCCGCAACAAGATAGATTAGCATCGGAGATGCCACAATGAGGTCAAAGACAGCAATGATTATGAGAATGATACCAATGAGGCAACTTTTTGCTTTATAATGCATCAGAGGGCCCGAGGTCAGCACCAGCTCAGCAGCACTGACAATAAAAACAATGTGGAAGAAGAATGCCAAAACTATGCTTGCCCAGTGCTCCTGGGGGTGGGTTTGAACCAGAAACCATTCAGATACCAGTTGAGTGCAAGCTGTGCCACCTTGGAGGCTTGTAAAACCAACAAGTTAGTCATAAAGGCCCAAACGTAACCCAGAGCGCCTGTGTTGTGCTAATGGGTACCCTTAACCAGGATCCCAAGCCTTTGCCTTAAATTGACCAATCCCCATCTCAAAGACACCGGTGAATTAGACAGTGATTCAGCCAAAGGTCCTTGACATCAGCGGGCTCAAACATTTAGAGTATGACTCAAGACCAGACAGTATTTTGTTCTGTTGAACATGAATCACTGAGTCTAGACTGAATCGAGGGCAACTAATATCCATCTGCTCAATAAGACCTCATTAAAGTGTCCAGCATTAGACCAGTCTATAGAGGGACAAACCTAAACCAAACTCACTCTCCTAGAGTCGAATAGGATTCATAGTGACTCCACAGGACGAAGTGGCACTGCACCTGGTTTTTGAGACTAAATCTTGTCTCTACAGGATGGAGTGGCACTGCACCTGTAGGTTTTTGACACTAAATCTTGTCTCCACAGGATGGAGTGGCACTGCACCTGTAGGTTTTTGACACTAAATCTTGATGGACACAGTTGGCCTCCATTTTCTCCTGCAGAGTCGAAGGCAGGTGGCAGCTGCTGTCCTCAGGGTGAGCAGCCCAAGGCGGACCCCACTCTGTCTCCCTAACTTCATTTCTGCTGGCTTTTTATTTTGTTTTGCTTTTTCATTCCAAGTCTTTATTACCATTTGTGATTATGAATCTATATGGATGTTTTCTAGCTTAAATGATGTATTCCCTTGCTGACTTAAAGGTCTCTGAGACCCTGACCCAGACCCACTCTATTTGGGGCCCTGTAGATCAGAACATGATATCTGGCACAAAAGGGATACTTTGCAAACATTTGCTAAATTAGTGGAGAAATGAAAGCTTGGGCCTTCAATAAACAATAGCTATGATTCACCAATACTGGTCACAGAGGCTGCTGTGGTGTGTTAGGCAAAGGGCAAATCTTTTGTGTTCCCAATACTTGTGGTTCCCAAAATAGAAAGGCTGTCAGCTAAGTAGAAGGATTTACACTTGGCTGAGAAGGGAAAAGTCTATTCGTATCAGTAGATTCACCAAAAAGTCTAGATGTAGGAGTCACACAGTCAGAAATCTCTGGACAAGCCCTTGCTATGAGTTGTGTTG
This sequence comes from Nesogale talazaci, assembly GCA_004026705.1. Taxonomy (NCBI): domain Eukaryota; kingdom Metazoa; phylum Chordata; class Mammalia; order Afrosoricida; family Tenrecidae; genus Nesogale; species Nesogale talazaci. The sequence continues at coordinate 61,824 of PVJH01001451.1, forward strand.
GCGACTTGGGACTAGGAGGCATTCATCACTGGAGAAGTGGGTGGCTCATGCACACTCCTGTTAGCAGCTGGCATTTCTGCCTCAAGGATTTTATATTTACAAGGTAATAATAAAACCGGGATTAAAAACCTGCAGATGGTCTGTCAGATAGAGATAAATGTGGATTGCAAACTCCACCATGGAAGTGGGGTTGACTGGAAGTGTTACTGGGTAATTGAAGACCCCACAACAGATGTCCCTGGAGGTGCCTTGGCCAGTCGCTTCTATTTTATTTCTGAGAGAAAATAAAACTCTGTCTGATTGGACTTTTTTCCCTCTTTGACAGAAATGAGTTGTTGCCATAATAAATCACAAAGGCCAAGGCTGGCAAGCCTGATTACACACACCAAAGCCCCAACTTCCCTTCTTAACTTGAAGTCAGGGTCAAATTGTAGGACACTCATCTTACTGGATGGGAATCTCTCTGCCCTTCCTAATGAAGGAGAGCTAAGGGAGCACCTCTCTTTCTCTCTCTCTCTCCTCTCTCTCTCTCATATATATATATATATATATATATATATATCTCTAAGATGAGTTGTTAGCTGTTATCGAGTCAGCACAGTAGAATCAGATTCTTCTGATTTTCCTTGGCAGCATTTCAATGGTTGATTGCCAGACCTTTCTTTCTCCCCTGCCCTCTTCTGGAAGCTCCTCTGTGACCCTTGAGTTGCATAGCAGAATAAAAGTCCCCACTGATAGATATATAGTGACTGCTGAGATTTCTCCGGGGAGAAGGCAAAAATTCCAACACTGAAGCACAGCCTCCACTTAAAAGAAAGGAGCTTCTTATTACTGAGAATCTGTGAACAATGAGACCAGGCCAAAGAAGGAGTGAGAAATTTGGCAATATGATTCACTAAGACAGTGCTATTCTATAGAACTTAAGTGATGATGGAAATCTATATACGAGCTGCCAACCACAGTGGGTACCCATTGGTATAAATGACCGTTGAACACTTGGAATTAGTAAATGTGTACAATGAGATGCTTTTAATTTGCTTAAGTAAAATTTTAATAGTCACATTTTAGATATTTAAATTCGCTCGACAGGAGAACTCAGGAGTTTTAACCAAAAGGTTCGGCAGGTCCTGTCACAGGAGGAGTTAGACATTAGTGCACTCACTCTGGTGTGAGCTAGCTCTAGTTCTCTCAGAGTTCTCATCAGAGTGTTGCCAAGGGCCAGCTATGTGATTGTGGAGGATTGACTTCATTTCCTTAAGATTCCCTTTTATTATTATGGGCAGAATGATAGAATTTGTGTCCAAGAATTGTTTTGTTATATAAGATACTCGGGAATTTTGTACGACACCTGGTATGATTGTCTTAGCAAATTGAGTGTATTACTATCTTTCGTATAAAATACATCCCTCTTTTGTATCTCAAATATATCTGATGAGTTTTCGTGATAAAAAAGGAAGTCAGAAGACAAGGAGTAAGTTTCCTTCTCCTAAAAGGGATTAGAAACATTAGTTATACCAACTGTGGCTAGAAGCAGATGCCTCCATCAGCCAGGAATTGCTAATAGATGAGGATCTTGAATTGGATATTCTGCGAAAGTCCAATTCATGGGATCATTGACAGTAGAATTATGGAATGATAGAAGCCCTCTTGAAGGCCAGTGATTTTTTCAAGCTTTAATGTACAAACAAGTCACGTAGAGATCCTGTGAAACTGCAGTCTGTGGTTCAATGGGACTGTCATGGGGGGCTTGAGAAGCTTCATTTCTACCAGGTGCCCAGATGGTCCCCAGTGCTGCTGGTGCGAGGCCCACATTTAGGCTAGCGAGTCTGAGAGGTGTCTAACCTCATTTCTAACAGGGAAGTGGAAACCCACAGGAGAAAGTGACTGGCCTAAGATCATGGGACGTGAGAAATGAGCTGAGGTGAAACCGAGCCCCCCACCTCCCCACTGCCTGCTCCAGTGTCATGTGCACTTTTGCCCTTCCTCAGGCAGCTGCAGTCTCTTGCATTTCATGACACTCAGCAGTTTGCGAAATGTCCTTCTGTCAGGTATTCTGTTTTCCATTTGTCAGCTTTGAGGATAACAAAAACTAGAGGTTACTCCACTTGCCAACACTATTGCAGTTAGTGACTACCCATTAAGCTGGAGCTAAAATTTGCATGTGTTGATTCTTAATGAGGGAACCCTTCCTTTAGACCAGAGGTTCTCAACCTGTGGGTCATGAACCCTTTGGGCAGGGGTTCTTAAACTATGGCCCACAGACCACATGTGGCCTGCCGAGGACACTTATCCGACCCGCCAGATGCTTTTGCCACCCCGCCCCTGCTGTCCTCTTAGCAGCCAACTCATCCCAGACCCACAGTGAGTTTGTTCATAGTTTTAACTATAGTCCAGCCCTCCACCAGTTTGAGGGACAGTGAAAAAAGTTTAAAAAGTTTGAAGACCCTTGCCTTTGAGGGTCGAACAACCCTTTCACAGGTGTCACTGATTCATCACAGTAGCAAAATTACAGTTATGAAGTAACAGCAAAAATATTTTTATGGTTGGGTGGGGTCACCACATGAGGGACTGTGTGAAAGGATCATGGCATTTGGAAGGTTGAGAGCCACTGCTTTAGACCCTAACAGTTTGTCGCTCCCTGTCCCATCTTTGCGAGGCTCCTGCCTGGCTATCGTGATGGCTAAGACTTTAAGTCTTTATAGGGACTTATGTGCACATTCATTTAGGACACCACACAGCTAGAGCATGGAGGCATACGAAGAATCACATATTCTATCTTTCTCCTTTCTATGTCACAAGTATCGGATTCCAGAACATGTATTACAAGCAGAATAGTAGCAATATGCTCCAAGCCTGTGCACAAGACATTTCCTGCAGTCATATGTTTGACTCTCAGGGGACCTAAAAGTAATAGTGGCTGCAAGTGGGAAAGGCAAAAAGGAAGCACTAAACTCTCAAGAAAATGTGTCCAGGGTGAATGTGTCCTTAGTAACTGCAAATTGTACAACTTCTTAAAAGAATTCGGGGGAGCAAGGGAGATTAAACCTTTAAAAAAATCTCCCCTCAACTACTGACTTAGATGAATAACTCAAGGTAAACATGAATAAGTTCACACACATTCTTTTTATTGTTTATATTTTTACATATGTACTTATGTAGTGTATATTTTATAATGCCTAAGAACTGAGGAAACATCTTCCTATTGTGAAGAATTTATGCTTCATTTTTACCTTTTCTACTCGGGGTGACTATTGTAGTGCATAAGTTTATGAATGAAACCACTAACAGCAAGATCATCAATTTGAGTTTGAAAATGAAGATAAAATGGTCTGGTCCTATTACAATTTACAGCCTCAAAAACCCCACGGAGCAGTTTAATCTTCCCTCTAGAGTTTCTGTGAGTTGGAATCAACTCAATGGCATTAGGTTCGTGTTTTGATTTTTTTGTTACATAGAAACATATATGAGGGAATACAGACACAACTTTTTAAAATGGGTTTCTTTTCAAAGTTATGTATTTAAGGTTTTTTTGTTGTTGTTGTTGTTTGCATCACCTGGCAAGCACTCTCCATTACACTTCATACATTTGTCAAATCTGTGATTCCATTCTGGGAAACATTTTTCAAACTCTTCTGCTTGGATGACTGATAACACCTCCCTCTGTTTTGTATGTGTGTGTTTGCATCATCAAATTGCTGCCCTTTCATGTCCTCCTTCATTCAAGGAAACAAAAAGAAGTTACAAGGAGTGAGGTCAGGTGGTCAGGTGCTTGGGGCAAGAGAAGTATCCATGATTGCGTGGATGGGTGCACTGTCTTGGTGGCAAAACCAGTTGTCCATCTGCCAAAAATCGGCCTTTTTTGGTTACACACTGTTGCATTATCTTTTTAGAACTTCTACATAGAAAACTTGATTAACAGTATGACCTGGTGGAACAAACTCCATTTTCATTTATTTGGAAAGTTGATGGATGTCCAGAATGAAGTTTGTCATCAATCAACATTTCACCGTATTTGAAAGAAGAAAACCACTTATCCACTTTAGTTTTTCCCAGGGCACTGTACTTGTAAACTGTGTTCAACATCACAACAGTTTCTTTGGCATTTTTTCATATGAAAAATTGACCATCACAAAAAACGAAGTTGAAGTGAAACCGCTTTTATGAAAAATTTCACCGTGACCTAAGATAACCTTCCCAGGCTACGCCACTGGGTGCACTAACTCAAAGCAAGTTTCTTCATGCTCCCCTAGCAGGAAAAATCATGTACTTTTCCCTGATTTTTGTGGGGAAGAAGTGTACATGTAATATACATATAGTATATGTATGTTAACCTACGTGAGGACCCCTGGTGACATAGTGGTTATGTGTCCATCTGTCATCTGCAAGGTCAGCAGTTTGAGAACGCCAGCTGCTACTTGGAAGAAAGGCTAGGTTTTCAATGCTCAGAACACTTATAATCTTGGAAGCGTAACAGGGGCAGTTCCACCCTGTCCTTTAGGCCTGCTGTGAGTCGACATTGATTCCATGGCAGTGATCAATATCTATGGTTGTATCTCCCTTCATCATGCATCTCTTTGTTAAGAAAATGAGTCATGTGAAGTATAGCCAGAATGAGCCTTAGATGGTGCCCCTTCATCTCACCTACTTTAGACATGTTATCAGGAGGGCCCAGTCCCTAAGAATGAAATCACGCTTAATAAACTAGAGGCTCTGTGAAAAAGAAGGTCCCTAACAAGATAAAGTGACTGCAATAATGGACTCAAACATTGCAAAAAATTGTGAGGATGGAACAGGATTTTCTTCTATTGTACATTGGTTCACTATGAGTTAGAACCAGCTCAATACTTAGCAACAAGTTCAAAAATGTGTTGTCAAGATCAGAAGAGTACTAAATACAGACTTCCCTGAGAATTCAGAGTGATTTGGTATATATATTATCTAGTTGCTCAAGATCATGCAGGATTAGGAAGTTGTCTAGGCATTTTCTATCCTATGACTTGGATTCAAACACCTAGGAACTTGAACAATTTGAAGTGGATAAGTAGTGAACCTGTGCTCTCTAAGGATCTCTGGTGTTGCAGTAGGTTAATCATTGGCTTGCTAATTGCAAGTTCAGAGGTTCACACCCAGCCTCCATGAAGACATATAACCTCAGAAACCCTCTGAAGGAATTTTATCCTGCCTCATGATGAGCCCTGTTAGTGCAGTGGTTATACCTTAAACTGGATCTACATGGTGGACAGTTTGCAATAACCAGAAGCTCCATGGGAGAAAGGCTGAACTCTCTACTCCCATACACAGGTACAGCCTCAGAAACCCACTGTGAATCAGCATTGACTTGGTAGCAGTGAGTTTGATTTTTTGATAATACCATCTGTATGAGTCAACTCAAATGGTACTGTGTTTGGTTTTATGTTCTTATCAGTCCTGGTTTGCAGATTGAGACATTTGGGGTTCTGGGCCTGGGTGAGTTACAAAATATGGTGGCTTTCCCCTTGAGTCCTGTATTCTGTGCAGTCTCAGATACATATGCTTTGTGAGCAGGAGGGAATTCTTGAATAAAATACTTTTTTTGCTCTAAAAAGTCGATCTTCAACCACTACCACAATTTTATTAGTTTTAACATAGCATATTTCCAACAGATAACACTCAAAGATAATACCTTTATAATGCACTCGAAACACTGGCTATGCCTCCAGACATTGCACCTTGGTTTATCCTCTCAGCACCAATGGACAGACAGCACCCACCTCTATTCTCCTCCTCTGGGGTCTCCTAGGTATCTGCTTGCCTACTGAGAGCGCATGCAGCCCTTAGAAGGGGGTAGAAGAAACAGGCTTATGTCACAAATTACTGTTTTTACTGGGTATGATGTGAGGTGAAGCATTCTGGTGCGGTGTGTTGACAGAACTTTTTTCTCTTTTGTTATTTAAAAAAAAAAACTGGGAAATGAGCCTTGTGAGTGTATTTCCAGGTTTCTGTGTGTTACCTGAAAGTTACCCTCCTTGCCATGACTCCAGGTTCATGCAAATACTACATTCTTAGGTTTCCTAAATGATATACCTGCCAAGGGATCTAGAAGATAGTGTGGGACCCAGGGGGTGGGGTGGAGGGGAAGCATGTATCCCAAAGCATCCAGAGTTAACAGGTGCGAACCACTGACTTCTACTACCACAGAGCAAGTGGGACACATATGTCCTGCATATGTGTCAAGAGGATGGTCCTGATTCAGCACGACTTCCACCAATGAAAACATAGAGCATCCACAAAAATTCAAGGTGGAAAATACTAGGGAATAAAAGGGCTAACAACACTCTTTTTAATTCACTTTTGAAGCCAATGTCTGATAAGAATATATGACAAGCAGTCCCAGAGCTTCATCCCTACTTTATGAAATCGTGCTTTTCTGGGACTCAGCCTGCTGGAGGCAACAGCTGTCAGAGGCTAACCCTCATTTTCCACGGCTTCATCCTCCGCTGCCGACGCCATCAACTCCTGGTTCCCTCTGTCTGGCTTCTTCTTCTTTGCCTTCTGTTCTAGGTTAACCTGAGCAATCTCTTCATTCTCCTCTGTAATGTGGAGCCAAGTGGAGCAAGGTACAAATTGGGGGGTGTGGGAGAAGTTGGCACCAAATCAGAAGTGGGCTCAAATACCACTTTCGTCCTAAGGTGTAGGTATGGATATCTGACTGACCATGAACCACTGCTATCAATGAATTCTTTCCAAAGACCACTATCAGTACAGCACTGACTGAAGAGGAGGGCTTTGGCTAACCTAGAAACTGAAGGAGAGAAGATGATGTCACTCCCTCAACTTAGGCCCATGGATCTTCATGGGGCAATGAGAGTGAACTGTTTTCCATTTTAAAAGCTATTGTTTATTTTGTTTTGTTTTGTTTTTTGTTTTTGCAATTAGAGAATGAAGAGCCTGATCAGGCAAGATACTTCCCCTTAGTTTTACAAACAGCATTCAAGAATCCCAGCTGTTTAAATGACTTTCTCCAATTCCAAGAGATCTGGGCAAATGTTTGTTGAGTCAGCAGGCCATCACTGCCCAGAGAAAAGAGTGTCGGCAGTCCCAGGAAGGTTTGCCGATGACTTCATGCTTAAGTAGCTTGAAGTCCCTAAATGATGTCCCAGTCTTCAACTTTCCATGTAATAAGAGTCATGGTTCTTTCTAAGCACAGTTTGACCTGCATTCTATTGATCTAAGCATTTGGCTAATCACTCTCTGCAATTAAATCCTTCGCCTTGCAATAAAGTTAATCTCTTCCCGGCACATAAAATCTGACCCCACAGCTTGAGCCAGGAGTTTATGCTGCCATCTCGGGACTCGACAGCTTGATTCTGAAGGCCAAGCAACTCTTGGAGCCAGCGAAGCTGCAGCCCCCTCAAATTAAAGCATCTGAGTGCCTCCCCACCACCTACCCCACACACTTCCAGAAGCACCATCTCGACCCAGGCTTCCTAATTCCTGCTCAACCTCATTTCTTCTCAGGAGCCCATCATGGAATGAAAACCACAGAGCATTGCACTTCCCTCAAGCAACCTACTGGTTTTGATTTCAAAAGCCACTAGTACATGCTTTGCAATTATTCTGTTGGCCAGTTTTTGTTCCACTTTGGAAAAGGTTAATGTTCAGTACATAAATAATTCCAAGAAGTTCACAATCCCAGTGCTACCTTTAGCTCAGACTTGTAGAGCAGCTTCTCCTTGCTTCTAAACAGACTTGATTTTGTCTAAGTTGCTCAAGATACATTTTCCATTTTGCAAATATTTACTGAGGGACAAGTCTCAGTCCTCAATGTGTTTATAGTTACAGGTACCTGAGTCCATGTAAAAGGGAAAGGGTTCAGGATGGGTGATGAGAAAGAATGGGGCAGGCAGCAAAACAGTAAACAGAGGACATAGTTGGAATTGGGTTCAAGTCACAGGTCTACCAGATTTGCGTAATGACCTGAAGCAAGTTACTTATTTTCTCTCACAGCCTCAGTGTCCAATTTTTTAAAGACAAAACCGCCTATTTCATTGGCTTGTGTTAGGGATAAAATCCAAGTTACATATCTTGGAATGTCTTTCCAATGCCAGATATTTACTAAGCACTCAATAAATGTGCTCATTCTCTCCTGATTTAGTCCTCACAACAATTATATCAAGTAATAATTCGCTGATGATGATGACATAGTCCTGGTGGTATAGTAGTTACAAGTTGGACTGCAATCTGCAAGGTCCACCAGAGAAAGATAAACAGGATCTTGGAAACTTGCATAGGCAATTCTACCTTGTCTTAGAAGGTCTCTGTGAGTTGGCATGACCTGACCTTGCAGGCAGGGAGTGTGGGCTGTTTGGTCTAGGTTTAAACTCAGATGCGGCCAGTTCTGGTCGGTGGTTCTTACCATTGCCAAGGTGATGGAACTAAGCTTGCTTTGTGTTTTCAGTAGCTGGATGTTACCTTGTTGAAGAAACTTACTTTAGATTTGCTTCTCTAGCATGTAACCTTTCTCAAACATTCATTCCATTGTGTGTGTGCTCTTTTTCTACCTCTTGATTGCCAATGAATCTCTCTTTTCACATAGAGATTATTTATTAAATGCCTAATTAAAATTGGTTAGAGTCTCACATATAACAGTTGTCAGTTCTGAATTTAAATGTAATGATGTGCTGAAATATTAATGACCTTTATCTTTAAAAGTGTCTCAATTGTACTAAAGTTAACAAATGTGGTTGATAATACCCAAGACAGTCCTAGGACACTGTCTCACACAAAGCTTTGCTTGGATTTGTGTTGTTCGAATGGTGGGTGTTCTAGAAGACAGACAATGTAGGAAATTTTCACATCACAAATTGCCTGGGGATTTGGTTTCCTAATGAATACTCTTTTAAAATGTTCTACTTCAGGCTACAGAATAATAGCTGTAAGGCATTTAGAGGAATGGACCATATCAGGTATGGAAAAAGCATGTTTCTAAGAAAAAAGTTGTATTTGTATTACATGGATGGAACAACCCATAAGCTACATTCACCCCCACCCACCTGCACACCCACCCGGCTTATACCTCCTTCCTTCTGTGGCATGAGCATTCCTTATGGCTCTGGTTTCATTTCTTTGAGCATCTTATTAATGTTGATAATGAAGACAGGAGTCATATGTATCTGAAGCATAATTCTAATAGCCAGGTTGGAATCCTTCCAATTTCCAAAAGTCGTTTGAGTTCAGCAAAGCACTTGCATAAATGATGATGGTCTCAGAGCCTAGAGGCTCAGCATAAAGGTTCAGTCTCTTTTTGTAACTGTGTCCTTTGTGGAAAGACCTTGCTCCATCCCTGTCTCCCCTCACCACCTGATTCTGAACGTCCAAATAGGGGAAAGTTGTCACCATCTTGCTGACAAAACCCTACTTGTAGGAAATCCCATATCTTACCGGGCTCACTAAATCAGATCATACGTTCAGACCGCAGAACTTGGGATTTTTCAGAATAAGTTCAAATGCGACTATTTCCATCACCTGGGGATATTGACATTCCAAGCACAATTTTCCCATCAGTCATTATTCTCCCTTGGATTTGGTACTTAATGTGAACCTCGGCAACAGATGGAATGAGATGATATTTTAGAAGCATTTCGTAATTATTTTGTGCTCACAAAAACACAAAGAGTGATCATTTGCACTCAAATGAAACTTTCAGCGCCAGCCAGTGCCCTCAGGTATTCATTTGCCACCCCCTGTTGAGTTCTTGGCTAGACTTTAATTATCCAACAAATTTGGGGTAGATAGTGCCAGATGTTGGGTACTGACCTAGCCATTCCAAGGGGAAGGAGCTGATGCACTTCAGAGGGAAGTGAACTTGGGAGGTGGGACTCTGCAAAGGAGAAAATGGGGCCACAAGCCTGAAGCCTGGAACTAGAAATCTTTAGTGACGGCCACTCTGGAGGTCTCGCAGCAACCCTAAAGCTGTGCCAGACCCAGAGAATCTTATCATTGAGGACCCAGCTTTTGTCTGTTCACTTTCAAATAAAATTACCCAGTTAATTAACATGACAGACACAGATGCATCTGCTCCTTTCCTTCACCCCATGGTTAAGTGAAATCAGTCTTAGTCCTAGCTAATCCTTGAGCTTGAGCTTATCTGCATACGAGTTGTGATTTCAATTATAAATTGTTATTGATACAATGCATTAATGGTATTATGATAATAGCTAGCATTTACCATGAACTCTGCACCAGGCACCATGCTAAGTACTTGTGCAACCAATTCCTTCTCATAACAATCTTATCAAGTAGGCAATTATGATATTCCCATTTTATGGATGAGTGAATAAAGCTTAGGCTCATAACGTAACTGCCTGAGGTCCTGTAGCTAATAAGAGGCAGAGACAGGCGGCCCGACTCCACAAGCGGGATCCTCTCCCACCATGCTCAGGGTTGAACTTGACTTGGTACTGATGACTTTTTCATAGAAGAGATTCCAGCTGTTTGATGAATTGAATTGTTTCCTGCAAGAAAGTATGCTGGAGTCCTAATTTGTGGTAGTGAGAATGTGAGTCCTCGGAGGATGCTATGTGTTAGGTTGACATGAGATTACGTCAGCATGGGGTAGAACCTGACCCCTTCTGAGTGCTGTCTTCTAAAAGAACATGGACACAGAAGAAAGGTGTTCCTGTCACTGCAAGAAGAACGAAGTGACCGGGAGCTAGGAGATTCCCATATGCATGTGAAAGCTGGACAGTGAACAAACCAGGCAGACTGAAGAGTAATCAATGCATTCAAATTGTGGTGCCTAAAAGGATCTTAAAAGTGCCACAGATGGCTACAAGGACAAACTGATCTGTTTTGGAAGAAGCACAGTCAGAGTGCTCCTTAGATTTTAGAATGGCAAAACTTCATCATACATAATTTGTTGTCTGGGGAGGGCAGTCCCTGGAGAAGGACATCATGCTTGGTAAAGTGGAGGGGCAGTGAAAGAGCAGGAGGGCCCCTCAGGGGGCTGGATGAGTATAGTGGCTGTAACCATGGGCCCACGCACAGGAATAATGGTGAGGCTGGTCCTGGACTGTGTAGTGGTTCAGTCTCGTGCATGGGGTCGCTGTGGGCTGGAACCAACCCACTGGCACCCAACAGCAGCAGCAATAATGAGAGAGCCACAGAATAATTCCTCTCTCTGAAGCCTCTGGAGTCAACATTGTCAATACACCCTACCTTGGACTTTTATTTAGCCTTCAAAGTTGTAAGAAAACCAACCTTCATTCTTTAAAGCATCCTGAATTGGTGTCTTCTACTATACTGGTCCTAAGATACTACTATACCAATAGTTCCAGCTTCTTCTCCTCAAATACTACCTACTGCATATCATTCCCACAGTATCCAACTACAAATGACTGTGCTTTAGGGAAAGACTTCAGGAAAGGCAACCAGTTAGTAGGCTGACTTGCAACCTATGATTGTGAATTAGTGTAAGAGAGAAAGAAAAAAAAGTGGAGAAGGAGGTAGCTGAGTTTATCAGATCTGTCATCTTGAGGATTTATAGAGAGCACACCATTTGGCTCTGAGGACTGAAGATGAAACCATGAGCTGTGAAGTAATGGAGCAGCAGTGACTAAGAATAAGGCAGGAAATGCGTTTGTTACAGAAAATACCAGCAAAAGAAGCAGAAGGGTTGTGAGAAAGATGGAAGGGAGGAAAAAATAAAAGAAAGAAACGTTTATATACAATAGCTGGGAGTGCCTCTAGTCTTTATGCTTGTCTATTTCTAATTCAGGAGTCCCCTTACCATATAATTATAAAAAATCTAGTGAGATGCCTTGCATTGTCCACTCAGCAGAATGTCTGTAGTAGATGCTTCATAAAATCTGCACTATTACTATTTTTACATATGTAAGGTGATCTGAGTTTTCTTTAAAAGATCTACATCCTTTCATTCCCCGCTTGCCTAGAAGCACACAGAGAGGGTTATGAAAAGGAATATTCTTTCTTTCATCATTGAATTGGACTTCTTAATTGTTATAATAATTCAAATCTCTGCATATGGTTATCCCTGTTGTCTTTCGGATCGATTCCACACCCACTAATGAACTCTCATGTCGAGCTATGGGGAGCTATTCCCACAATCTGTTTTCCTCCAATCTCCCTTCAGATGGTAATGAGCAGTACCATGGAGATATCAGCCATTAGTATACACGGGCTGGTATAAATCATGGACTATGGATCATTGAGCATCTTTGTTGTAAAACAAATGGCCTGTGGTCAGTTAATCACACAAAAAAACATCTCCAGGGCCTCCTGGCTTTATTCATAACCCCCAAATCCGGTTGCAGTTTTATAAACAGAACATCTGTTAAAATATGCAGAAATTACAGTTAGAGTCATTAGCAGAGAGCTATATAGCTGTGCTGGATTTTTTTTAAAGCTTTTGATGGTAATCTCCTCTATCTGTGATTCATGCTTCATTCACACTCTTGCTAAATCTCTTTTATCCTCTTCTGTTCTTTTGGGTCACAGCACTTTGATCCCAAGTCAAAAGTATGGACATTTGTTGTCCCAGGCTGGAATAACTCTGAGCCATTCTGCTGCATGGCAGAGTGACTGCAGACCAGCCTGCCATCCTTCTTATAAAACTATGTTCTTGGGGTGTGCATAACCTCAAACAAGCAGAAGCCCAGAAACCCTAATTGGTTTTGCACTTCTTTTATTGACCTTGGACCCTTACTAGATTGGCAGCTGAAAGTAAACAGAGTCTTCCTGTAACTCCACTTCTACCACCCCAAAGATTTCCTTTCTTCTCTCTTGTAATCTCAAAGTTTGGCTGTGCTCATATGTAAAATAGCTTAAGGCAATGAACTCCACACTACAAAATAGGAGAAAGATGATTATCCAGCACCAAGATTTGAAAGAAAAGCTTAATTGTTTAATGAAGAAAGAGTTGGAGAGTAGACAGTTTCATTGACTCATGACTTTATTGTATCTCACCAGAATCAGTTGACAGTTCCAGTAGACCCACAAACAAGCCCACTGGCATTGATTCTGACAGACAACAACACTACAGGACCCAGCTGGGCCAGCCGTGGGGAGCGGACACCCTCATCTTTTGTCCTGATGGATTGGAACAACTGACCTTCTGGTCAGCGGTACAGTGCTTAACCTACTGCATGACCAGGGCTCCTATAGAAATGGAAAAGTCACATCTGAATTTTCACTCTAGTCTATGAGCTTACCACCTCAATTGTGCCTGATAGTGTCTGAGTTTTCAGTTTGCCTTTCACCTGTCCTCCAAGTTTTACTGAGTGTCAGAGAAAGTCACTCAAGTTGAGTCTGCCTATATCTTTGTAAACAGGCCTCCAGGGAAAGAAAGGATATTGCAGTAAGCTTTGTAACTTAGACAGTCAGCAACAAGGATAGACAGATGACCTGAATCTCAGATCTGCCATTTGTTAGCCTTGCATCCTCAGTAAATCTACCAAAACTCTTGAAGCTGAAATTTTCTTCTATGAAATCAACCTGAGTGTCCACATCACAAAGTTATTGAGAAAAAAACAAACAAACAAGTAGTCACATACTCAGAATGTTTTAAGTACTGGATATAGATTAGTTGGTACTGCTATTTTAAATTAGTTTTATTCTCAACACAGGCATGCTGTTTGGTAGTCTTAGTTGTTGATTCTAACATCCAGAAGGCTTTCTAAGTCCTCAGCTAACTTAGAGTACCCAATTGTCATGAATAGTTTTACAAATACTTGCACTCTGTTCTAAGTGCTTTGACACTTGTGTGTATGTCACAGTATGCAATGTCTGTCCTCTGCCATATCCCCACCTGCAAGGAGGAGCTGGGTACAGATCACTGTAAAATGTGATGTAGAGAAGACCCAAGCCAAGGATGGGAGAAGCTGTAAGACAAGCCAATTATCAAGGAAGCCTCCATGAAGGGGTGGGGGAGTCAAGGTTATAGGAATCTTGACAGATCTCTCCAGTGACATGTTAGGAGAAAGATGAGGACAAATCTCATTGGAAAATGAAACACAAGTAAAATGAGTCAGTAGAGTGGAAAAAGTTGGGTGGAAGTAGACATAGAAAGGGCCAATTTGCCTTCTCGGGAAATAAAAAAGGATTAGAGAGTAAAAGCCAATTAGAGGATCAAAACCAGACTCACCCAGTTCCTGAAGAAACTTGAGGATAAAAATGGAAAGCTCCTGGGAAAGAGACAAAAAATAAGACCAAGTGCCTGTCAAAGATGGAGTTGCTAAAAGGTGATGCTAAAAAAAGATTAATGGCTTGTTTGTCCATTTCTCAGGCTGTACCTGAGACAAGTTCCTACTTTTGTCCATTTTTACAGTACTCGCGGGCTCTTGTGACTACAAAGCCCCCTGCCAGCCTCTGAATGAAGCCAGGCTTCCTTACGCAGCCCCCTTCTCAGCTTTCTAAAGGAAAATTGCCATTGTGTGTTGACGAGTCCTCAGGCTCAATTAAAGTGTCAGGCTTTGAAACAAACAAATCCAGATAACAAGGAGGAGGATAATGTTTTAAAATTAGTTTCTCAGGAGTCTCCCATTAATTTGGCACTCAGAAGACAGTTATTGCATGTTCAATAAATAAGTCTTTGATGATGTTAGCGTGCTTAAATGCTGGTAGCCGGATATGCCAAATTGATAGGTGTCTTTAGCGTGAGGTTGCAAACATATCTTCTTATATCCTACTCAGTGTGGGTGCAGCGCCTTTCACCTTTGTATCTCATATGAACATTAATCCCTCCTGAGGCCAGAAAGACGGGCATTATGATCCTCGTGTTAAAGATAAAGAAACAAAGCAAGAGCACTGGACTTAGAAATCAAGATGGCTGGCAGAGTACACACAAACTCACTGCATAATGAAGCAAGCTGTGTAAACACCCAGAGTTTGTTAATGGGATAGCTTTTGGACATGCTAAAAATTAGCAATGGTGACATGGATTAAAAACAAGCAATTATATGGTTTGTACAATGATAAGACTCTTCAGATGGTGCATATTCAAGTTCTGGAGGGTCTTGTAAACTAACACAGGTTGGTATTCAGCCTACCAATAATGGCAGAAAGGAAGTACTTTACTATATAGAGTCTTTTATTTACTATACTGATTGCCAGTGCCATTGTTAGACTGACAATGGTGAACCCCTTCCATGCTGTGAGAGCAAAACAAGGGTGTTGACAGGTAATATATGACTTGCCTCTCACGTTCAAAGATAATAGTCCTATGGAACCAGCCTGTGGAGTAGTAAGTCCAGCTCATTCTTACCATTGAGAGTGATCACATGGTATACTTCTATCACATCGCTATACTTATGACTAAAAGAGTAGGATAGACTTCAATCAGTAGCCCTACTCTGTAGGACTTAGTGCTCTAAATCAAAGCTTCTGACCCTAAGCCTGATTTGGAAGCTATAGAACAAAAAGTGGTAGTTGGGGCTATGGTAACTCAGTAGCTAACTTTGGTTTGACTAGTGTCATTTTTCACCTGGAGTTTAGAGATAAAACCAAAAACCCATTGACATCTGGTTAATTCTGACTCCTGTTGGCGTGAAAGGACAGAGCAGAACTGCCCCCATTGGGTCTCTGGAACTATAATTGTTTACAAGATTGAAAAGTCTCAACTTTTTCCTATGGAGCAGCTAGTGGCTTTGAACTTCTGGCTGCTTAGATAGCAACACAAGACAAAACCACGACAGCCCCTAAGCTTGTAAATGCTGTTCTTAGGTGTCAAAGAGTTGTTTCCAGTCCATTGTGACCTATGCACAATGGAACAAAATGCTGCCTGGTCTTGCGTCATCCTCACTCTGAATTTTAGCCCATACTTAAGGCTACAATCCTTGATCTTCATCAAGTGCTTCCATTCCTCCTCTCTTCCAGTGAGCACGGTTCTGACATCTGCATACCAAAGGTTGTTAATAAGTTTTCCTCCAATCCTGGCGCCACATTCCTCTGCATATAATCCAGACTCTCTGATTATTTGCTTGGCAAAAAGATTGAACAATTATGGTGAAAGGTGCTGTGTGCCCTTGTTCTGTTCACACACTATTTCTTGATCCATACACGAGTTCAATGGCAACACTGAAAGTGTTCTGGAATTTCCATTCTTCTCACAATTACCCATAGTTTGTTATGATGCATCTAGTTGAATCTTTGTCTGGGATTGTAGATAGGACTACCCAAATTGAACATTTGTCCATTCAGCCAGTAAATATTTATTAAGCATTTGTTATGGACCCAAGTCTTTTCTAATCATTTAGTTGAAAACTATTGCATTTTATAGCTTTGTTATCCTTACCTGGATTTCAGGGATCTTGTCTAATTTGCTTGTGTCCCCCCCCCCCCCGCCAAAGAATATAGCACAATCTATAGCATGTGGTGAGTCTTCGATGACTATACAATAAAAGGAATGATCTCTGCTACTTGCCGTTACAAAGCCATCAGATCTCAAGGAAGTGGCCTCCTTTCTCATAATCCCCTAAATCTATCTCACAATAGCAATTGTATTGGGCCTGGTGAAGCCAGGTGCCTTCCCTCAAGTTAAGCATCCTCTGACATTCCTGGTGACTTGCTTGCAAGACTAAGATGTGTAGATGTGGAAGCAGGAGAGCAGCACGTGAATTCATTCACTGTGCCATGACATGCGGACTCATTCTAAAGATGCCCTTTTTTCATATTTCCCAATAAATCATGCCACTGCACTTATGAAATCCTCCTCAGATGGTAGAGTATTAACTTGACCTCATATGAGCACAGCATCCACCAGTGTGCCATCATTAAGGTCAGCAGCAGCAACAACAACAACAAACATGCAGTGTATGGCTACCTTGGAAATCGAGAATAGACATATCTGTTGAGACCTAAGTGACAGCAACTGGGAAGCTGAGAACATGGTGAGAAGCATAATAGCAAGAAAGAATGGGGATTGTTTATGTATCTATGTCTGTGTGTGCACCCAGTCCATCATGTGCATACAAAAAAGTGCCAGTCACTAACAATGCTTGAGTGTTCACAGTGTTCCAGCAGTGACTAGTAATTTTATGTGCATTCTCCCAACTAATCTTCATAGCTCGTCTTATGAAGACCCATTCTCACCAGACCCATTGTACAAATGAAGAAACTAAAAATTTGTTCAGGATTACTCAACTAGAAACCCATGACCTTAACCTTGAACCTGTGTTGCTACATAAATGTTTACTAAAACTGGTTTGCATAGTGGATTATTGGATGGAAATTATTCCTTTGTCCCATATTTTCATTTGTGATAAAAAGAGGGGTTTGGGAAGAACAGAAAGTGCTACTTGTTGTCTAGGTTTTCCTGATTTATAACGTCTGATCTCATTTAGTTCTCCCCTAAGATACCAAGACCTTGAATAAGTCAGAAGTTTTTTTATGGGAAAGAGTGTAATTATGAAGAAAATAGGGTACATGCTATTAATATGGTGATTACATTCATCAGTAAAATTGAGGCAATTTCTAAGGAGTGTTTTCCAAACTCAGAAACAGAAAGCAATAGGATGTGCAAACATTTGGTGATGGCATTTGGTATTGGAGGAAATCATTTTTGCAATTACCTTTAAATTCTAATAAAATTGGGAGCAAATATTAGCTATTTTTCTCATGTTTTCAACTGAGCAATTACTCAACTGTTGAATTATTATGCTTATAATTTGTGCATTCCTAAGAAGTGCTGCTCATGTCTGTTTGATCACACTAAAAAGAAAATAACATTCACAGAAGTTGGCTTTATTTATAGCTCCACTTTGACAGTTTCTATTGTTAAGGATAGTGAATTGCTAGCTTAAGTGAAGTACTCCTACACAGTGAGTGTAGTATTAACTGTAAATGAAGGTATTCAGCTGAATTTGGGTTCCTGGTGACAAATTCAAGATATGAAATTCTCACTCATTTATCTTTTCAATAAATATCTACCTACCAAACAAAGCCTACCATTTGTTATGCAAAGTCCAAGTACAATTTCATTTACTAATATGAGTGAATAAAAAGATGAGTAATTTTAGTTCAAGTAGGCAATTAATTATTATTGACAAAAGAACACTAAGCTCTAGTCTTTAGTCATCCCTAGCGATCTTTCTTCTATCACAATCCTCTCTAAGAAAAATTATAATCCAATATTGCTTGGGGGATAATGGGGAATACTGGTGACAAGTCAAAGTTGATTTCTTATGGTAACATTTCTTTAAAAGATGTTCAGAGTCTCTTGAGACACACGTCAAAATGAAATTTCTAAACTTCACTCAATATTTACAAAGTCAGAATCTCTAGGAGTAGTCGCTTGGGGATCTGTAAGTTTTGTCCCGAGTGAATGTGACTTAATTTGAAGACCACTCGACTAGCTGCACTCCCTGTCTTTGGGTACCACGACTTCAGCTGCAAGGAAGAGAGATGGGGCATTTTGCTTCCGTAAGAATTTACAGCCTGTGGGACAGTTCTCCTCCGTCCTACCAGGTTGCTGTGAGCTAGAATGAACTTGATGGCAGTGGATTGATTTAAGATTGGCCACGCCTGAGTCCTACATACTTTTCATAGTTCTAAGGCTAAATATTTATCATCTAATCAAATGATCCTGCTGGGGAATATATATATACATATATATGTGTGTGTATATATATATATATATATATATCAAGTTGTAGCTAAGAGTACAAACCGTGGAACCAGAATGCTAAGGGATCAATCTCAGCTCTGATATTTAAATATGTACACTCCAGTGCATGTGCTCTTGGCCAAGTTGTGGTGTCATCTTAACTTCTCTAAACTTCCATTTCCTCCATTGCAAAATTAATAACAACTGATTTCAGAAAGTTAATGTCAGAAGTAAGTGAATTAATTAGCTTGTGGATTCTCTCCTCATCTGTAAGACTGCTGTCATTATTTGAACTAGTCTTATAGACTTAGATACTATGTACTGACAGCTGTCAAGTGTATACCTTTAGTCAATCCCTCTCTTCTGATATGACTTACATATCCAAAAGCTTATTCAGCATATCCATGTTGAATGTCTAATAAAATTCCTTAACATTCCTAAACTTACCTCTTGGACTATTCACCTGAAACTGGCCACTTCTCAGTTGATAGAAACTTCATACTTTTATGTCCTTCTCACTCCCTGCTCAACATCCCTTGTGCTGTTGCTTGAAATGATCAGTTCTTCTAATCTTAGCACATGCTTTTCCTACTTCCTGAGCTGATCTTTCACCAGTGAAGTGTATAGTCCATTCCCTTGCTTTCTTCGAGTTTTTGTTCAAGTGCTGTCTTCTCAAAGAAACCTATTCTATCTTCTTTAAAATGGCGATTTCTATCTTTTTTTCACTTTTCTGATATACCTTAACCCTGGTATATTGTTTCCCCAGGTCACTTTCTGCACACTGCAGATGTTATTGTTTATCGTCCACCTCCCGCTACTAACACCTATGCTCTGTATATACAGGTTTTTCTTTGTTCACTGCTGCATCCCAAGCATCCCACAACATTGATTGGGACTATGTAAGTGTTCACATATTTGTTACATAGATGAATGAATGAACAAAGAGTTTGGTGTTGACTAAGAACATAGTTTGGAATCTTCACTTGATGCAATAGTTAAAGGCTTGACTAAAGTCTACTAGCTAAAAGATTAGAGGTTCAATTCCATTCACAAGCTCCTCAGAAGAAAGGCCCGGTGATCTAGTTTGAAAAAAAAAACTACTGAAAATCTGATAAACTGTAGCACACATGGGGATGCCATGAACAGGAATTAAAAGCAACTGGTCTAAGAATACACATGATTATTTTCAACAGGATTTATCTTGGCTCATGAATTTTTCACATTTGTGTTAATGTATTCCTTGAGGTTCTTTTAATTGAAAGGGCTAAAAATACCCCCATGATATATCTTCTAGCATTTCGTGAGCTAGGTTTGGATTCTGTTCCCAGCCCTAAATCTATTCCCTGTACCCAGAAAAATGGTATACATGATGCACTTAACAAACTTGGGCTAATTCTGATGTTGTATACGAAATTGATGCTACTAAAATTTTCCTTGGGAGTGTAAAAGAAGAAGTCCTGGAGACTGTTGGCAGAAGGCAGTCAATGAATGTCCAACTTAATTCATGATCTGATAGAACAGAAGTGAGGCCATGGGTACTGTGTTAAACATGGCAGCATACGGCTTAGGGATTTAAGCCAAAATAACATATGAGGGAATTGATGGGTCTCTATATGCATTCATGAAGTAGAATAGCATCTGTAGATGCACAGAGGTATGAAAATGGTTGACATGTTTGGAGAGCTGTGAAGAGTTGGTGTGAGGCATGTGAAAGTATTGCACTGGCATACCCTCAATAGCACTAACAAAAGTCTTGGACCTCTCAGTGGTATAAGTCGGATTTTTTTAAATCTCTGCACATCTCTCTGTTGCCAAGGAGAAAGGATGAAGCCTGCTCAAGTCTAGGCATATGTACCCATGTACATACAGACACATGGCAAATCCGACTGAAGGGACATTTTCTTTTAACAAAATAACTCTGATCATCTCACAATAGACTAAGATATATTAAAACCTACTATGGAGCCCATTCGGACTCAGAGAGCTTTTCTTTCTGTCAAATCTTCAACGTGTGTATCTGTGTACAGAGTGACCCTATAGGAGATAATGGAGGAGCCCTGGTGGCACAGGGAGTTAAAGGTTGGGCTGCTAACCATAAGAGCATCATCGAAATCACCAGCTATTCCATGGGAGAAAGACAGGGCTTTCTTCTTGCATGAAGAGTTACAGACTCCTAAAGTCCCAGGGGGCAGTTCTGCCCTATCCTATAGGGTCACCATGAGTTGGAAGCCATTTGATAGCAGAAGGTTTGTTTTGTTGTTGTTGTTTTGGCAAAGGGCAGACTAGAACCCCATCCCTGGGATTTCTGAAGCTGAATATCTTTACAGGAACAGACTCTCTCAACTTTCTCTCGTGGAGTGGCTAGTGAGTTTGAACTGCTGGCAATGTACATAGCAGTCCAATTTGTAACACACTACACCAAGAGAGTTCCTTAGAAGAGATATTAATTTCAGCAAATTTACTCTTTTATGGCATTGAACATTGAATGTAGTGATAAGATAACATGATCTTGCTGGTGTAGGAATTGTAAGATAACCAGTCACTTCTGCAGAGAGAGAGCCTAAACGTTCTATTAACCACTTTAAAAAGATAGGCGTGTGTATGTGTTCCTTCAGACAAACAAGGACAGAAACTTGAGAGAGTCATCCCATGACAACCAAACTGTTCCTTTTCTTCTTTTCCACCTACCTTTGAAGTATAAAGTGTGGTTCCTTATTGCTGTCTGTGTTTGCATGTGTGTATATGTATGCACCCATACACATATAGAAGACAATATTTGTCAATTTCATCATTTTCAGGTATAGAATCTAGAGATACAAGAAATCCTGGTGGTTTAATGGCTATGTGCTTACCTGCTAATAGAAAGATTGATAGTTCCAACCCACACAACTACTTCTCTAGAGAAAGATATAGTGATCACTTCTTTGAAGATTGCAGCAGAGAAAACATTAAGGAGGAGTTTGACTTTCTTTTGCTATGAGTCAACATTAAGTTGAGAACACCCAATTTAGTGAAGTCAGTCATAACACATCTAGTATATAAACATCATGAAAGGACACTTTTTTAATTCGTTTTATTGGTGGCTCACACATCGCTTTTCACAATACATAAATACATATATTGTGCACCTTCACATGCCTGCTGCCATCATTATTCTTCAAATATCTGCTTTTCTACTTGGGCCCCAGATAACAGCTTCTCTTCCCCTCAACTCTTTCCTTGCCCCCTCCTGCTCCAACCCTCAATACTTTATAAATTATTATTGTTTTGTCATATCTTACACTGCCCGGTGTCTCCCCTCGCCCACTCCTCTGATGGCCGTCCTCCCAATAGGAAGTTATGTGTAGATCCTTGTAGTTGTCTCCCCCTCTCTACCCCACCTTCCCTCCACCCATCCAGTAGCTCCACTCCTAGTATTGGCCACAAGGGGTTCATCTGTCCTGAGTTCCCCGTATTTCCATTTCCCATCTCTACCAGTGTACCCCCTCCAGTCCAACTAGATTTGTAAGGTAGAGTTCAGACCATGATAGTTAGGGGAGGAAACCTTCAGGAACTAGAGGAAAGTTTTATGTTTCATCACCACCTTATTGCACCTTGACTGACCTGTGTCCTCCCCACAACTCCCCTGTAAGCAAGTATCCAATTGTCTACAAGTGGGCCTTAGGTTCCAACCTGCTCTCCCCCTCATTCATAGTGATGTGATTCTTGCTCTTTGATGCTTGATATCTACTCCCTTTGGCCCCTCTTGATTATAAAGGCTAGTGTGTTTCTTTCATGCGGGCTTTGCTGCTTCTGGGCTAGATGGCCACTCATTTATCTTCAAGCCTATAAGACCCCAGAAGCTTTATCGACATTTTGTTAATTGGAGGAAAAGAAATTCTAAGTAACCAACTTAAAACATTAGCTGTAAGACTTTTGTCCTGCAGCTAACCAGTGGTTCAGAATTTGAATTTGAAAGTCAGATTCTCTACAGAGAATCCTACAGATTCTCCCCATTCCTATCTTCGATTGCAAGGTGGAATGTGGACAACCATAATAGAATGACTTATGCTGCTTTTTGGCATCACCATTTTTCAGAGAAGAAAATGTGAGTATATGATACATCAAGTTGATCAGGAGAGTAGCTGGGGATAGTATCACACATGAGGATTAACACCAAGGACCGTGTTCTTCTGGGGAATATTCTTAAACCACTCCTTACAGCCCTCAAGACAGGTGTGCTGGTAGGTAAAGGTAGACACTGGTGACACCTTTCTGTAACTGCATCATATGCTTATCCCCCTTTGCCTGCAGATGCTGATCTCTGTCGCCTTGCTTGCATAATTAAGCTCTCCCAGTGCTCCTGCCCTAGTTTCCAGCCCGTGGATAAGAGAGCTGCCCTCACTCTTGCCAGCCCCCCAGCATGTTCCCTCGTTAAATTATGCATATGCTAATGAAGTGTGAAAATCAGCCAAATAACAACTCTTTCTAATCACTCAAGGTCCCAAGAGAAAGGGTTTTTTTTCCCCCCTTGCGCTCTTCATTTTGGGGTGGTGGCTATGATTGGCAAGCCAATCAGAAGTCTAATTCTCCTGGTGTTTCTCCTTTCCATTCCTTCTCCCCCCAGTTCCCTTCCACAGAAATGAGGGTAATTGACATTTTCACTTCTACCTCAAGTGAAAAGAGTCTGGGGGGGAAACCAGTGACCCACTGTGCCCTTTTCATTTGCATCTGGGGCTGGGTAATCCCTAGTTTTACATTCATACACAGAGCAGTCCTGAAGGGCAATTAACTAGACTGCATTATTTCCCTCCCCTTGGAGGGCTAATGTTTGAGAACATTCCCCCTAGAGATGGCGAGTGCTAAGGCCCTTGTGTTGTGATTACATTTTACCTTTGCGTTGCAGTCATCAGTGTTTGAATCTTTGCAAGTCCACTCATTATCCTTGTAGATGGAGAAATACACTGTGTCTCTCTGATTTGGACTCCAATGGACTCTCTGACTTTTGCTACTCCATCTTGTTACTCGTGTCACCCTGGGACATTTGCACATGTCTCTTTCCTCATTTTACGTAGACAGCTTTACCTCGTTTGCCTTTGCCTATCATTCATGTCTTAGTTCAAAAGTCACGCAACAGAGTAATTCCATTCATCATAGTGGTCGTGTCTCCCTTTCTTTAATCCACTTGCATTCCTTAGGTAATACACACAGATGACATGGCATGTGTTCACCAACACATAGGTCAAAAGAAAGACCTGATAATTCACACCTTCACAAATCAACCAGTGGAAACCCCATGGAGCATATATCTAATCTGCCAGTGTATGAAGCCACCGTGATTTCACATCAACTCAAAGGTTAATGAGTACTGGTTTTATTCCGTTTCAAACCTTTATAACTACTACTATCCCCCTCCTTAGATTATCACCTCTGCTATTTGAAGTCAGGAACTTTGACTTCCTTGCTTACTACAGCATCACCAGAGCCCACCATTCAACTGTTCAGCACCATTGAGCCATTTCCATCTCATAGTGACCCCACATCCTGCCCTATCATCACAATTGTTGCTATTATTGAGCCCTTGTTGTAACCATTGTGCCAATCCCTATCAGCCAGAGTTTTCATTTTTTTCATGAACCCTCTACCATAGCAAGCACGATGTCCTTGTCCAGGGAATAATCCCTCCTGATGACATGTCCAAAGTGTTAAAAGACTTCAAAAATTGATAAAAAGATGGAATTAAAGGATAATGGAATTTTTCATGAACTTTTTGAAATCCCCTTAGATGTGAGAGGAAGTCTTACCATCCTTAGGTTCATTTCTAAGTATTTGAATTTGACTTCTTCCAAGACAGATTTCTTCATGTTCTGGAAGCCCATGGCATGTATATTCAATATTCTTTGCCAAGGCCATGATTCAAAGGCATCAGTGCGTTGTTGGTCTTCTTTATTCATCTTCCAGGTTCCATACACACCTGAGATAATTAAAAAGACCAATGGTGTGGGTCAGGGCATCTTAATCCTCAAAGTGACATCTTTGTTCATTAGATCTTTAAAGGAGTCTTTAAAGATTTTAGCACTTTAATGATTTGCCTAATGCAATATGTAGTTCCACTTCTTGGCTGTTGCCTTCATGAGTATTGATTGTGAATCAAACAAATGAATCCTTTGACAACGGAAGTATTTTCTTCATTTATCATGATACTGCTTATCAAGCCACTTGTGAGGATGACTTTTCTTTATATTGCAGTATAATCCATCCCGAGGTTTCCATTATTTGATCTCCAACAGTGTTTCAAGTCTTTTTCACTTTCAGCAAGCAAGGTTGGGTCATCTCCATAGCACAGACTGCTTGTGAGCCTTCCTTCAGTCCTGATACTGTGTTCTTTTTATGTTCCAGCTTTCTGGGTTAATTTTTCAGATTACAGATTAAATAAGTATGATGGTAGCATACAAACCTGCCACACACCTTTCCTGACTTAAAAAAAATCTATTCTGTTTGAAGGACAGCTTATTGCTCTAAGTGTTCTAGAATTCCCATTATTCTCAATGTTATTTATAGTTCGTTATGACCCATGCAGTTGAATGTCTTTGTATAGTAAATAAAACAAGTAAGCACTTTTCTGGTATCCTCTGCTTTCAGCCAAGATCCACTTGACATCAGCAATGATATATTGTATATATTCTCCAAGTACTCCCTGATGTCTGTCCACTTCCCTGTTGATGCACTTTAGCAAAATTTTACATGCATGTGGCAACCTACTGCCATCAAGTCATAACCACCAAATCATATTAACTCTTCTAGGATGTTTAAAGCTGTAAATTTGTGTGGTAACAGACAGCCTCATTCTTCTCTTGTGCAGCAACTAGTGGATTTGATTTAAAAATCTTTCTATTAGTAGTCTCACAGTCTATTGGATCATCTTTTTTAGTTGTGAGCACATCTTTTCCAGTTGTTTGGCCAGGAACTATCATTCATATTTCTTGGTATAGATGTTTCCAGCATTGTATCCATTTGTTGAAACATTTTTATCAGTTTCTCATCAGTTCCCCGAACTATTTTTCGGTCAGTGCCTTCAATGAAGTTCAAACTTCTTCCTTCACTATCATTGAGTCTTGATCATATGGTGCCCATTAAAATGGCTGAATATGGACCAAATATTTTTATATGAGGACAATTTTTCCATGTTCTCTTCATGCTTTGTGTTGTTCAATGTTTAGCCAATAGAAGCTTTCAATATTGCAACTCAAGGCTTGAGTTTTTCTTCTTACCGTACCTACTCAAGTATAAACTGATCCAAATATCAGCCAAGGCACCTGATTTTACCACAAGCTCTGCATTAAAAATGTGCCAAAGAAAGTTGGCTTATACATGAGCATATATGTTATTTTGGCTTGAGAAATTCTGGACATGTTCTTCTATTTTCATTTTATATATAAAGATCCTTGCATATTTCAATAAACTAGTCTTTTGAAATCTTCTAGCCACCTCTTTTTTTTCTTCACAATTTCATCTATCTAGTTACTTCAACATTCAAGAGTAAGTTTCAAAGTCTCCTCTAACATCCACTTTGGCCTTTATTTTTATTTTAAGTGACTTTTCACTTTCTTCATCTATGATATCTACTTTCTTCATCTATGGATATCTGATGGCATCCCACAACTGATCTTCAGACATGAGTTTTAAGTGTATCAGATCTATTCTTGATATATCTAAAACAGTGGTTCGCAACTTGTGAGTCACAATCCCCTTAGGATTAAATAACCTTTTCCCAGGGGTTGCTCAATTCATGACAATATCAAAACTGTAGTTATGAAGTAGCAACAAAAATAATTTTATGTTTGGGGGTCACCATGACATGAGGAACTGTATTAAAGAGTCACAACATTAGGAAGGTTGAAAAGCACTGATATAAATCCAGGTGGGATAAGCTCAAGATCATACTTTGGCTGTTAGGCACTTATTTTCATCTTCTTCACCTTCTATTTGAACTTGCACATGAGCAATTGATGATTTGTTCTGTAGATGACATGTTCTGATATATGTATGGATGGATGATGTATAGGTCTTTTATTGTTTCATCCTGTAGATGTAGTTGATTTGATTTTTATGGATACCATCTGGCAAGATCCATACATGTAGTCACTATGATGTTGGAAAAGGTGTAGAATAAGTCATTGGTATTGCAAATTTCTATCATGGTATCTTTAGTGACATTTCTCTCACCAATATCAAATGAATTCTACTCACTGCTGACTCATAATGACCCACAGGCCAAGGTAGAGCTGTCCCTGTGAGTTTCTGAGATTGTAACTCTTAAAGGGAAGAAAACCCTGTCTTTCACTTTTTTTTAATCATTTAATCCCTTTTTTCCATGCACTTTTTTTTTTCTAAAAAGAGTTTTATTGGAATATAACTCATACATCATACAATTCAGTAGTTCAATCAAATCAAGAATAGTAGTAAAATCACTGCCAAAATCAATTTTAGAACATTTTCTTCATTCTAGTACTCATCAGTAATCCCCATTCCTCCCCCACCTCCCCTGCCATATCCACTAGGAGCCATTAATCGAGTTACTGACTTGAGTTATTGATTTGCTATCCTGGATTTCATATATAGAAAAACATTTTTTAAAAAACACCCAATAACTAACAATAACAAAGTAAAGCAGATGAAAACCTCAATAAAAAAGAAAGCATAAAATATTAAAAACGAGAGCAATTTTTAAATGGATCAAGAGGGAGACCAAATGAAGTGCTAAATTGTAACCTAATGGCATCTGCAATAATCTACTTTCCAATGTATCCACATAGTGACAAGGCTGTTCAGATCCCCGTTCTATGATCAGAGGGGATTCAACAGAGCTTTTTATCATTTTTTTTAAAAATGGGTAAATAATTTTACCCGCCTGTCATAGTAGACTTTACAATGTTTTCTGTCTGATAACAGAGCTTTTCATGTCTCTCAAATAATGCCCAAGTGATTCACCAGAGGTACAATCCATGCATGGAGGGTGCAAGTGGGTTGTGGGATTCCACGGTGATCCATAGTCTTCTGAAAACCAGGTGTTCTCAGCTTAAGCTCGGACACCATTTTTGCCTTCAGATTCAGATTTTATCATTGAAAATCCTTGGATCACATAGGCTGGTGTGTTTCTTTCGTTACTTTTTGAAAGTCCCTTGTATTTCCCAGCTACAAATCCTTCTTCTTTGTTTCTGGCTTTCCCATTCAAATCACCAGTAATTCTCAATGTACTTTGACTTCATTTAGTCAATTTCAGACTGAAGATGTTGGTAAAATTATTCAGTTTCTTTATCTTTGGCTTAAGTAAGGAGGCTGGTGGCCTACTGCTTCTGACTTGGGCTGCAATCCACAAAACTGGCAGGTCAAAACCACCAGCTGTTCCTCAGGAAAAAGACAGGGCTATCTACTCCCATAAACAGAGTCTAGGGAACTCACCGAGGCAGTTGTACTCTGTCCTGTGGACTTGCTATGAGTTGGCATCAACTTAGTGGCAGGAACTTTATTTTTGTTTGTTTGGGCTTGAGTAGTTGTGCTGTAAGTTTGAATGATAGTCATATTAACTGATCTTCCTTATAAGTGTGTGGCTATTATCCCATCACAGACAGCATTGTACTTCAGGAACGATTTTGAAATACTATTTTTAAGGATGAATATGAGCCCTTCCTCTTCAATTTGTCATCCCTCGTATTCTAGTTCATATGATTATACAATTAAAAGCAGCCAATACTAGTTCATTTCAAGTCACAGTGCCTAAAGTTTTGACTTTAAGTGTTATATATATTTTTACGACTTCCAATTTTCCTAGATTCATACTTGGTATATATGCCATGCTCTGATTAATGGAAGATGAAAGCTGTCTTGAGACTTTCATCAGTCAATGAAGGTACTAGAAGGCCTCACTTCAGATCATTAAGGTCACTGCTACATTGAAGAGGCAGCCCTCCCCCAGTCTTTGTGTGTGTGTGTGTGTGTGTGTGTGTGTGTGCCTTCTAGCCTGAGGGCCTCATCTTCTAGCTTTATCTCAGACAGTTTTCTGCTGCTGTTCACAAGGTTGTCATTGGCCAAGTCATTCTTCCTAGTCTGCCTTGCTCTGGAAGTTCTGCTGAGCCCCAGCCTCCCTGGGTGACTTTTGCTACAGAAGCACAGAATGCAGAGCATCACATTATGACATACTGACAGATGAGCAAGTGGCGCACATGGCTGGGACATAACAAACAATAGCAAATGCCTTTATACACGTAAATGATATTGAAGGGGGGATCTCTCAGCAGTTCTGCTTGTTTTCCTGTAAGACTTTATTTCCGTGGTTGCTTTGTGTTAGTCCCTTTCCTCCAAGAAAGGGACTCTATTATATTGACTTTGGGTTTTCTAGTTTGAACAGTCAGTCCTGTGTAACTTGAAACCTATGTGAGTGAATGTTTTATTGAGAGTTTCAACAGAGCTGAGGTCAAAGGTTACTTCACATACCCTGCCATAGATCTTCTCTCTCCCCTTCTGCTTCTCACCAACTCACCCCACTAGTTCTCCAGTACCTTCCTCCTCCTCCTCCTCTGCTATCCACACACCTACTCACAATCCTCTCCCCGCCACATTTTGTCCTGAGGAAAATGTGATTTGCCTCTGCCCAGCCAAATGAAAGCCTTACAGAGAGCTGAACAGCCGCCACCTTTTGTTCCCCACGCACACTCCTTGGGGAACTGAGTTCATTCCAACATATTTGAATGAATAAATCAGAGCATAGATGGTATCTTGGCCTAGGCTGATCTGAGCCCTTCTTTCATTTTATTCATTTATTCAACCAATATTTATTAATGTTTGTGCCAGGTGCTGGGGATACCATCATGTGCAAGATTGATTTACTGATGATGCTAAGGTCTCTCCCAAGAAACTCAGGGGAGTGAATGCACGAGGAGGGGTGTGTGTGTATGTGTGTGTCAAAACCCCAAGCATGAGAAGGTGGCTGCTTCTGTTGCCAGGATTTAACTGCAAAGCAAAGAATTGCAGTTACATGGTACCCCTCACCCCAGATTTCAAAGTATGCTTCTGGATTCCCTAATGCGAAGACTCTAGGTATCACTAGCCAACCACCAGCCCTTCCTAGCCTGGAGAGCGGCACTGTGGTATTGTCACCAGGGTATGCAAAGGAGAACCAGATTGGGGGTGAGTGAGGCAGTTACCATCCTCCAATAGTTCAACATAGAAGACTCAAGCTAAACTTTCATTGTTGGAGTGGAAGACAAATGTGTTTTTCTCTCCCTCAAGACATTCAAATATGGTGGGGGCTGTATTTGAACAAACACAGAGTAGATGAACCACTGAGAGAGCTAGGAAGGCATAGCCTGGGGAGAGAGTAACCACTCTCACTAGCTGGGGGAACAGGCATCTTAGCCTTCTCAGCTTCCGCTTTGCCTCCGACAGCAGAAGTGGAGGGGGAATGTGTTCAGTGCCCCACATGCTACTGCAGTGGAGAAAGAGACACGTAGCTGAGTCCAAGCTGCTTCGTGGTATGGCTTCTTGGGTGTCACCATCATACCTGTCAAGACCCAAGGCTACAGATGGCCTTGGTTTAACCAGTATTGAGGTTGGCCTTCACTCTTTGAATATTTTTTAAATGTCTTGCCAATATTTGAAAAATGAGGCAACTTTAGAATTTTCCAAAATTTCCATGTTTTCATCTCAAAGACCTCAAAATTCTGGCTACAGTTGGTACACATACCTCTCATCATATCTGCATCTGGCTGGAGCACAGTACAATCTGCCCTCCAATTCATCAACCTTGTATGAGTACTCCAGGTTGCCAAAGGCCCCTGTCAGCCTGCTATTCAAATCAAAATCTCTGGTGTGGCATCCAAGTTTGCAACACAGCCCAGGAGAAAGAAAAGAGTCGTGTACATGCAGGTAGTCCTGGATTTAGGACAGATCCCATGCTGATGATGCCATTATAAGTTAGCTCTGATGGTAATTCACATGTGTCATTTTATTTTAGTTTTCATTCTGATGTTAAGTCAAATGCCTCATTTGTTTTAGTTTTAGTTTGTATGCCTTTCATTATTTTATTGTCAGTATATTTATAAATCACAGCATTAAATATCTATCTGTCAGTGAACATATGAGAATGGTAACACTGGAAAATTAAGTACTGCAACATTTTACATATTACTCATGATAAGATACACACACAGAGAGAGACCAAGACTGATTGGTGAGATTCATCAAAACTCCAATATGTTGTAAATTTGGACCACCTCTGTTCATACTTTGTTTTGTTTGACTGGTTGTTTGATTAATTTTTGACAGACTTAACATTCAAACAGACCTGCTACTTAATATGGCTTTGGATACATTGTTAATCTCTCTGTGATTCAAAGGCTTTATCCACAAAATAGGGATCTCCCCACACACAGTGTTACTTCATAGGGGTGTAAGGATAAACAAGGTAATCCCTAGAAAGTGCTCTACATTAAACTTGACTTTTCATAAGCATACAATAAATAACCAATATTATTGTTGGTGAACCACAAAGGGGAAAGAGAGACACCAAGGACATTAGTGTGAAGTGGATTCTGAGTGCCCCACAGTAGATCTCCATGCTCTGGTTTCCAATGGCTGCTGCTTCAGAAATTCATAACCAAGCTATTCTTTGGACAGAAACAAACTCCCAATCTTTTTGGTTCTCTCTCTCTCTCTCTCTCTCTTTCTCTCTCTCTCTCAAGTTGATGCTCACAGTGACCCTATATGAAAATTAACTAGATTTTAAGCGGGATACCATTGACTGGGGGGAAGGAGTGTTCTTGATTTAAAATGTGGTGTATGTGGAGCAACAAAAATGTTCATTGAATGCAAAAATAGTATTGTAATATATTTATTTAATTTTAAAATGTCGCGGGATGCAGGACAACTTGTTAAAAATCAGATGTCTGGTCACTTTACCTGTAGGACAGGGTAGAACTGATGCCATGGGTTTCTGAGTCTCTGACTACAGCCCAGTGGGTCAGCACTACACAACCAGAGTGCCTTTGGTTAGATGTCAGCATGTTAGTGGTTTATACCACTCCAGGACGCCATGACTATTGCTAGTCTTGTTAAAAAGAATGTTTCCTTACATGGTTGAAATAAAGAACATTTTAGAAATGCCATTAACTTACTTCTTTCGGAAGGTTTTTTTTTCCCCCTTTGGAGACTTCTCCATAATAGGAAATGTGTGTCTTTTCTTCCTGGGGTTCCCATTGTTTTCCCATGTAACTGTCAGGGCCTGAGAGTAGAGGCAGAAAAGTGTAAAGCAAATCATCCCTCACTAAATGATACTCCAACATTAACCCACACATAAGAATAAAACCGTGTATGAAACCATGCAAGAGTTAAAAGCTAAGAACTCGGGGAGAGGAGAGGGTATTATCAATGTCTTTGATTGCCTCTAAGTAACCGAGTCCCAGAGAACACGACTTTGGCCTTGGATGCTTCAGTAGCTCCTGGGGAAAAAGTGCCGTGGCAGCAAGAAGCAATGGTATCATTTTCTTATAGGGTCTGGGATAAACAGGAAGGGGCCAGCTCTACAACAGGCACCAGGGTGGGCCACCGTATTGCCCTCAAAGCAGTGTTTATTTAAGTGTGAGGGACCTCTGGGTAGTGCAAATGATGAATGTGCTCAGCTGCTAACCAAAAGGTTACGAGGCTTGTGTCCACACAGAGGTGCCTCAGAAGAAAGACCTGGCGTTCTACTCTACAAAAGCAATCATTAAAAACCCCGGTGGACCAACATTCTACTCAGCCACCCATGGGATTGTCAAAATCGACTCAAGAGTAGCTGGTGACTGGAATGTGTGCCCCAAACAAGTGGGTAGGGGGAAGCGGAGAGAAATCTGGGATGATCCTCAGGCTCAAATGAAGTTCTATATTCTCTTGGTGGCTTTTGTTTTCCGCTTGTTTCTCTCTTTGCAGTTATAAATTCCACAAGGTATGTGTATCTCCCTTTTCATTTCCTCCAAATTCACTGCCATCTCACCTATGTTCAGTCCTAAAATTTCAGGATTCTGACATCTCAATATCAAAGACCAAATTCTCCAGAAACGAGACCTTCTGTAGAGTGAAGGGAATGCCCAAACCAAGCTCACTGCCCTCACGTCAATGCCAACTCTGAGCAGCACTGTAGGACAGGGTAGAACTGCCCCTGTGAGTTCCCAAGACTGTCACTCTGTGCATACAACTGCTAAACCGCCAGGCCTCCTCCCAGTTAAGGCAAGAGAGTTCTGTCTTAGGAAGTGACATTAGTAATCCTAGCAGGAAAATGATTACATATCTCTATGGAGAATCTGAGACGTAGGCAAAAAACAAAAGTTAGATGGGTGTCGGGCAGTTTTGAACTAGCATTTCTCAGAGGAGACTGGAGACCAACCGTCTGTGCAGTAAGAGGCCCAGTGATGAAGCATGTGGCTGATAACTAGCAGGTCAAGGGTGGTTCAAACCCACCAGCCGCTCTACAAAGAAAGATAAGGCATTTTGCCTCCGGAAAGCTGGCAGCCTTGACCACCCAGTGGAGCTGTTGTGCCCTGTTCTCTGAGGTTGTTGGGCGACAGAATCAAGCTCCCAGCAGTAGCTTTGGCTGAGTCTGTGTTGTTAGAGTGCATCTATTTAGAATGCCAAGAGGATTCTTGCTTATTCTGACCTAATAAAACTAGTCAAGATTGGCCACTACCAGAGGGTACGATAATCAATTAAAATGTGCGTAGGTTCAGTAGATACCTAGCATTGAATCAATATGCCAAGCAGTGTCACTTGGGGCTCACGTTGTAAGGTGATCGAGCGCCACCGGAGACTCATGAGAACGGAATTATAGTCAATAACAAGTTATATTGGGGAGGTACGAGCCCGGGCAAGGTCTGGCGGTCCGAGAGTTTTGGGGGGCCGCTGGAGTCAAGGCCGGAGGCAAAATGACTGCACTTCCATAGCCCCGCCCATTTAAGGTGAAGGAATTGGGGGTTGGAGGTAGATAGTAATAGCCAGGTCCTGACGTAATGCTGCAGGCTTCCTGGTCTTAGGTGTAGGCGAGCCGGGTGCAAAGGGGCCATGAACAAAGCAGGTCACGTGTAGGGAAAGGTTTCCGGCTGGGGGGAGTGTGGGACGGCTGCGTTAGTCAGATGTCAGCTCTGAGGAGAGAGGGAGGAGGGGTCAGGCCAAAAATGGCCACCGCAGTCCGCCCTCGCACACATAATGGTTCCTTCCTTAAGTTAAACACACCTAGCAGATTTGTCATTGAGAGCCGTTTCCTTCAAGATGATGTGAAAACAGGCCTGACTTAAAACCACTGCGCTCCAGTTGACTGGGACTCATATATTGCAGGACTCCTATATTCCTTGCATTCCAAAGAATATAGATCTTTACAGCAACAGAATGCCTCAAGTTTCTCCCTCGGTTACGACGGCGCACACAGAGCCCTGAACAGACAGTACTAGGTGGATTGCCTCGATGGCTACAAAACATGCGCGCTTTCAAATAGTACTTACTGCAGCCTTGCTGCTGCCTCAGCTTAATTAGTTGAAAAGGTGTGCCTTGAGCATTCTGCTCTTCTAAGAATCGCCCTTGGGGGATCAGCATCTTAAAAGGTAAGCACCCTAAGGGGAAGCGTGTTAATGAGAAAGGAACAACTCAGAGCAGGAGGGAGAGTATGGTGGCACAAAGGAAACATGAAATTCACATCTCTGCATTGTACATGTAGAAGTGGTTGAATTGATGTGTACTTTGTGTCCATTCCCAGCAACAACAAAATAAAAGCTCACCCCACATTCCTTGTAGAATGCATCAGAAGTTAAACTTTAAGGGACTTAGACCTTGTATTCCTACCTTCTCAGTTTCAGTAATTAAAATTCCAGTGTACTGTTTTTTTCCCCCAACAGTTTTATTAGCATATATTTTATGCCAATTCAGTACTTCAATTATTCAGTCATATCAAGGGATATTGTAGAGTCACCACTGAATCAATCTCTTTCCCCCTTTTTTCTTTTTTAAATCATTTTATCGGAGGCTCAGACAATTCTTATCACAATCAATACTTAGAAATCCCCCCCACACACACACTTCCACCCAGGTTAAATGACCTTTACAGTGAGTTGTGCAATCACAATCGGCTCTAGTGCTCCCCCCACCGCCTTCATTATTTACTCTTGAAATCCCCTTTCTCCCTCTATCACCCCTACTCCACCCCTGCATTCACCTCCACCCCCACCCTGCATTCCCTATAACCCCTGGGATCAGTTATTCTCATCATGTCTCCACTCCTCCTATGCTTCATAGCTGGAAAACCAAACAGAAAGCAATTTTAAAAATTGCACTAAGTTGGTTAGGCTAAAATCTTAGTAGTATAAAGACAAAAATACAAATAATGTGTTGATGGGGGGTCTTTGCCAGGCTGCTTTTGTAGTTTCCTCATAAAATCTTTTCTTTATGCGGTACAGACAAAATGGGAATTAAGCTGTAGTTTGGGGACGAAGTAGGGAGTAGAAAATAAGCTAAAAATTCTATTTTGGGTTTGTGCTTAAGACCAGCCTCTTCCCTGCCCCAGATAAATGCCTAAGATCTTGAGATTCTGTGATTGCTTGCCACTGCGGCACCTCCTCTTCCTTGTGGGCCAAGTTCTGTAGCTCCAGATGCACCCAGAAACTGGTACACACAAAGATCCCCATTTCTCCCTAATATTCCAATATATGATTTGTTACTAATGTGGCTCACTGACCAGGCAGAAACACAACCTTCTTGCTTCTCCTTCCCACTTCCAGATAGTGGCACAATGTTTGCAGAGATAGAATTGATGATCTGGAAGGGAGGTGACACATGCCCTTAGACTAGAGACTTGTAAGTGTGTGGTCTGCAAAGCTATGTCTGTTGAGAAGTTGCAAAGGAAGACACTCAATAGCAAAAGTTCCTCTTTGGTGCCTGAATTGCAAAAGCGTTTGATTGCTTATTTGTTTAATCATCTGTTTGTTTTTAAACTGATTTCCCACCTCTGACAAAGATTATTTAAACTGATTATAAAGTTATGTGGGCTGTGAAAATAAGGGGAAATACCAAGAGCTAATTGTTTCTTCAATTAAAATGATTCATGCCATTTAATCAACAATTGAGGAGAAAACAATCCAGAAATAATACTCAAAGCATGCAAAAATAATATTACTGGAAACATCTAGTGGAAATCTTTATCTTTTTCTTGTATTCATCTTTTGTGTGTATTTCAAATACACTCAGCTTGACTTGATTCTACCTTTATGCTGAGCCTGTAGCATTTCTAGCATGAAAATCTTCCTTTGGGTCTAGCTGATTATGCAGTGCAACCCCAGCCTTACATTAAACCCAGAGATGAGACTGTGATCACGTGGTGTACATCGGTTAGAACTAGATAGGTCTTTTTGTTTTTTGTTTTGGGGGCATCACTGCCCTCTGGTGGTCATGGGAGCTACCCAGTGCTGCTCCTGAGACACGCCGCTGGATTTGAACCGCCAAGTCCGCGGGTCGCAGTCCCACACTCAACCTCTTACACCACCAGGGCTCAGCCCTAGATAGGTATATTATTATACAGTGTTTTACCATATAATTTTCCAGGGGTGTAATGTTATACCATATAAGTACATCTTCATTTAACTTATATTTGAAAACAAATGATGCATTACATTAAGCAAATCTGCTGCACACAACCTCTCTAAAGTATTGAAAAGCAAAACAGCACTTTGAGGACTACAGTACACCTGACTTAACCAGGGTATTTTTAATTGCCTCATATACTACATGTGAGCATTAGATAAATAATAAGGAAGATCAGAGAAGAAATTATATACTTGTAGAATTGGTAGAGAATATTACACATATTGTGGACTTCTAGAAGAAGAAACAAATTTGTCTTGGAAGAATACCAGAATACTCCTTAGAGGTCAAAGTGGTGAGATGTCCTCTCATGTTCTTAGGGCAGTACAGCGGTTGGCAAACTGTGGCTCTTGGGCCACATGTGGCTCTTTCAGTGTGAATGTGGGGCTCTAAAGTAATAATGGAAACATTAGAAGATTATTATTTCAGATCACGGTGATTTCATTTATTTGGAAAAACATATTTAAGGCTCTTAAGTGATTTTAAAGTTTTTAGGAGGGACGGGATTGGCTCTTCAGTCTCCTTTGCGAGCCCCTGTCTTAGGACATGTTATCAGGAGGTTTCGGTCCTTGGGGACGCATACCATTCTTGGTAAAATAGAGGGGCAACTAAGAAGAGGAGAGTTCTCAACAAGATGGATTGACCAAAGACTGCAAAACTGAGCTCAAAGATAGCGAGTATGAGGATGGGATGGGTCAGGGCATTGTTTCCTTCTACTGTACACAGGGTCACTATGAGCACAAGCCAATCCTTAGGTACAACAATAGGGTCTTGGAAACTTATTTATTTCCAATGCTTCAATATTCTTTATAATTCTTATACTACCTACATGTTTTTCATATTTGGGGGAAGTTTTTTGGAAGGCAGAATTTTTTTTAATTAAAAATCATTTTATTAGGGGCTCGTACATCATTTTTCCAATACATAAATAAATATACTGTGCCAAGCACATTTGCATGTCCGCTGCCATCATCATTCTCCAAACATCCTGCTTTTCCCTTGAGCTCTTGGTATCAGCTTTTCCAACCCCTACCCTCTTCCCCTACTCTCCCTCCACCATCAACCCTCAATACTTTATAAATTATTATTGTTCATATCTTACCCTGCCCAACACCTCCCTCAGTCCACTCCCCTGATGCCCGTCCTCCAGACAGGAGGTCATATGTAGATACTTGCAGTTGGTTCTGTCTCTCTACCCCACCTTCTCTCCACCCATCCAGTAGTTCCAATCTAACCACTGGCCCAAAGGGGCTCATCCAACCTGACTTGCCCATATCTCCAGCTCCTCTCTCCACTAGTGTGCCTTCTCCAGTCCATCCGGATTTGCAAGGTAGAGTTGGGACCATGACGATTGGGAGGAAGACCTCAGGAACTAGAAGAAACTTGTATGCATCATCACTGCCCAGCTGTACCTTGACTAGTCTGTCTCCTCCCTGTGACTCCCCTGTAAAGGGGTGACAAATTACCCACCAGTGGGCCTTAGGTCCCCACCTTGCCCCTCCCCTCACTCTTAATGAAGTGATTCCTGTTCTTTGATGCTCGATACCTGCTCCCTTTGGCCCCTCTTGATCACACTTGCTGGTGTGCTTCTTCCATGTGGACTTTGCTGTCTCCATGCTGACTGGTGACTCAATTATCTTCAAGTCTTTGAGACTCGAGACATTCAATCATTTGGTGCTGGGCACCATCATTTCTTCTACTCTGTTTGCCTCTGTATCCATTTGTCTTCAGCGATATTGGGAGTTAATTGGTCCATTGATTTTGATTTTTGTTCTTCGATGCCTGCTGCCTGATAGTTTCAGCACCTCATGATCGCATAGGCAAGTGAGCTTCTTTTATGGTGGGTTTTGTTGCTCCTGAGCTAGATGGCTGCTTGTTTATGCTCAAGCCTTTAAGACTCCAGATGTTAAATCTTTTGATAGCTGGGCACCATCAACTTTCTTCACCACTCTTGCTCATGCTCCCACATGTCCTCAGTGGGCATCTTGGGGATGTGTGCACACAATGATATGTGCTCTCCCCCCGCCACCCCCGTTTGATGTTTATTGCCTAGACCTTTCACCACGCTGGCTGTTGTGCTTCCTCTGTGTGGGTCTGGTCTCTTCTCAAGTATATGGTCTATCTTCTCAAGTATATGGTCTATTGTTTATCTTCAGGCTTTTAAGACCCCAGACAATATCCCCTTCAATATCTGGGCACCATCAGCTTTCTTCATCACATTTGCTTATGCACCCATTTTACTTCAGTGATCATGTTGGGCCAGTGAGCCTCAAGGAATATCAGATTCATAAAACAAAGTGTTCTTATAGAAGGCAGAATTGACTTAAGGATATATCAGAGAACTTTTAGGGCATTTTTCACACTCCTATATTTTACTAGGGTACTGTTTAACCATGTCTCTGCCCTTTTTACTCCTGCTCAGGCATGTCTCAGTTTCTCTTTGTCTCTCATTCATGCACATGTGTGTTTGCGCATGCGTGCACATACAGAGGCTTCCCCCAATAAACTTTTATGTAATAGGATAGACAAAAAGAATTCAGAAAGCAAGGAAGTCACCATATATAAAGCATGGGTTGAAACACTATGAACTGCTCTATTAAAAATGGGCAAGGAAGAAAGCAAGAACTGAGGTACCATCCCGTATTCTCTGCTGTGATGTGATTTGTGCCCTAAGTAAAAACCATGAGGAATCAAACAGGAAAATATGCTAAGAACTAGAAGAGTGAAGTGTGTGTGTGGGGAGGGGAGGTGACATTTGGCAGTAGATATTGTCAAGGGTTCAAAATGTCCTGATATTTTTGGTTTTGTTGACTACATATCCAGCTGAACAAGTGATAATGCCATTTTCTTCAAGCACATCGCTAACTAGACACTTCCACCGTGTTATAATGACTTTATTATGAGTGGTAGGAGAGCTGTGATTCAGAGCAGCGTTTTATCTGTAGGCCTACCTTCACATACTGGCATATTAAGCTACCTGAGTGAGGCTGATTTCTTCACGTAAAGAGCACTGGTAGCACCGTGGTTAAGCTGCCCAAGTGCTAAGCAAATGGTCAGCGGTTCGAGTCCACCAGCTGTTCCGTGGGAGAACGATGTAGTGGTCTGTTTCCATAAAGCTTTACAGCCTTGGAGAGGCTATGGAGCAGTTCTACCGGGTGCTACATCAATGTCACTGCACCCGATTTCATTCTGCTGTAGAGAGGGCTGTTGTAGATGGCACCTCACAACAAACAACTGAAACGTCTTGCTTTGACGTAGAATTGTCCCAATAGCAGTCAGTAGGAGGTTGCATCATGCATCTGTTTCTGTTGACTGATTTGTAAGGGATGTAATATTTCACAGTGATGTGTGCATACGTAAGACAATCACATAAGAAGAGGTTAACTAGTACGGACTCAGCTAATAACTGTAGCTGCTCTCCTCTGGGATATGGATGAAAGTTAAGATGAAAATTATCCCAATGCAGTGCCCTCAGGCTTGTTCCTGCTCCTGGCAACTCTGTCCAAGATCGGAAAGCACCGGTGCTCCTGCACCCCCTTCACTATTGAGCCCCTTATTGCAGTCGCTGTGTCAACCCATCCCATAGGCAACATTTACTTTTTTCAAAAAAAAAAAAAAAGATCATCTACTGTACCAACCCGTTCTCCAGGGACTGTACCTCCATGTACCTGCAGATAACAGGACAAAAGTGTGTGAGAAATTCTCACCCTTGATCCTTCCAAGATGCATTCTGACTCTGCTTCTTCCAACACAAGCATGCTCGTTCTTCTGATAGTCCATGGTTCAGTCAATATTCCTCACTAGCAACATAAGTTCTCAATTCTTCGTCCAACCTTCTCATGCATCTGAGGTGATTGAATACACCACGGTGAGGCACATCTCGGTTTTCAAAATGACCGCTGTAGTTGTGCTTTCTAATACTTTTTAAAGAGATCTTTTGGGGTTGAGCCCCAGTGGCATAGCCGTTGTGCGCAGGACTGTGGTCCACTGGGATGGGGGTTCAATTCCAGCAGCAGCTCCACAGGAGCAAAGGCTGGGCCTCCTACTCCCCCCACCAGAGGGCAGTGATACACTCCCCCCAATTAAAGAGATCTTTTACAGAATATCCCAATGAGCTCTACTGTTTGATTCCTTTTCTTCCTCTCCCATGAGCCCTGATTGTAGATCCAAGTAAAATGAATGCCCTGACCTCTACTTCCTCTCCATTTATCCTGATGTTGCTTATTGGTCCACTAGTGAGGAAAATGAGCACTGGCATCATTTTGTTCTTTTTATGTTGATATGTAATCCATGTAGAAACCTATATTCTCTGACCCTCACCAGTAAGTACTTCAAGTCCTCTTTACTTTCGACAAGCAGGACTGTTACCAATTAATTCTGCATTGCAGATGGTTGACAAGTCTTCTTCCAGTTCCAATGCTGAGCTGTCCTCAAGGCCACCGCAAAATCAAACCCACTCTCAAGTCAGGACAGACAGAGCCACCTTACAGAGTTTATGAAACGAAATCATGTTGAGCAGAGGGCCTCATCGCTTTCTCAAGCAAAGCGGTTGTTGGGTTTGAACCATTGACCTTGTGCTTAGCAATCTGATGCCTACGCCACAGAGCCACCACACATGGTCCACAGTTTCCATTACATCATAGTTATGCCTATTCTGTGTTGGGGAGGAAAGGGAGACTCATCTAAATTGGCTGTAGCATAGGATGGTGATGGAAGTTTGCCTGAGAATAGGATAGAAGCACAATTTGTAGAGGCACAAACTAAGTGCCCCGCTTAGAATATAGGTTTTCTTTTAGCAAGTTTAGGAAGTCACCTTTACTATCAAACAGTCCAGTTTTAAAGTCTAAACCACTATTTCCTCTACCACTGCCTGTCTTAAACATCAGGCCAGGCATTAGATATTCAGCAAACACTGATTTTCAATTTGAGGAAAGTAGAGGCTATCGCTGATAATCTATCTTATTGTTATTTTCCTCTATATTCAAGTAGCGTCCATATTTTAATGAACCAGAATATAAAATATCTCCACAATCCATTTATTGATGTACACATCCAACAGCTTTTTCTTAAACATGTACTATTTCCCAGATGTTATGCAAATCACTGATCTGGAGACAATGAAGAGTTTTGTTTGTTTTCCCCTCAGCTCTCCAAAGGGCTGGGCACAATGGAGATCCAAAATAAAGGGTAGTCCACTGTTATAGGAGTAGAGGAGAAGGTCTACCCTGATATTACAGCATTCATTGCAATTTTCCGTTTTTAAAAGCAATTAGATTGGGCAACATTATGGAATACCAGAGGGAAAAAAATAAAGCTACTTTAGTGTCCAGCATTTCCCATTGGAATAGAATCCACAAGGTGCCCCCACTATCTCAATCTCAAAAGCTGACTTTATTCCCATTATGGTGCATAATATTCATCCAGAAATACTACTGTCTATTCTAGGTAGAGGACTGAACAGAAGTGTGTGTGTGGGGGGGGGGGAGCAGAAACACACACACCTGCCTTGCGCAGAGCCAGCAACATTTCCAGCAGCAGCAGCCGCATCTGAAAATCTTCATTTCGGGCTAGCTAATTATGCAGTGCAACCTGAGCCATAAATTAAACCTGGGGATGAGACTCTGACCACACACACATCTATAATGTTTATGAGCTATAAGGTCATTGCAAAAAACAGCGAGGAACATAGTTGTAATAGACTGTTGGCCTCTGAGGAAATTATTAATTAAATTTTATCTTTTCCCCGGCATGCTTCAGTGCCACCACTCTGAGTCTTCAGACCTGGGGAAACTATACCTCGGTAATAACGGGGCTTATCACCGGGCAGGCAGTCATTTAATACACTCCTTTGTCTGACACCAATCCTGAACTGCAGTGTGGGATGTCAAGGTTTCTGCAAATGCCAATCGCTCGCCTCACTGTACAGCAGGCCCAGGGTTCAGATCTCATGATAGGGAATCCTAGAGTCAAGAGCTCGCCGAGTGATCCGTTTTCTGGAAACGAGATGTGGGCATTGTCCAGATTTTTAGCACCCAGTCCCTTCTCCTGTGTTATCTCTTTAAAAACAATAATAACAGCCTAAAAATCACACCCAAAGGACCAAGCGGGAAGAGACTCGGTGTCACTATTGTTGACACCATCGAGATAGACTGCCATTTTCCAGTCAGTGGCTTAAGCTGCAGCCTTTACCAGGAAAATCCAGGCTGAAATGTCACTTTGCAGCTACTTTTTTGGGAGATTTCCCAGATGGAAAGGCTCATCCCCTGAATCAAATGGCATTTTTTGGTTGTTTTTCCTAACAGCTTGCTGTGTCAGCCAGCTGTGTTCATTCTGCCCCACACTGGACCCCCACATTAAATGTTTTCAGATCAGCTGCCAGCCATTCTAAAGACCCACCAAAGCAGATTGGAGTCCAGCTCTGGTTTTCCAGAGATGGTGGTCCTGCCTCACTAATGGAAATTTAAGCATCCTCATTTCAGGCAAGACAGCAGGTAGGATCTAAGGCACAGATGTGTTTGATTAGAGTCTGAATTTTCCCAATCATTACTTAAACGTGCCTTCTGTGGCCCAGTGATGTATTTCCATGACGGGGCTATTTGCCCTGATGCACAGGTTTGAGCCCGTAAGCCATCTTCTCTCCACTCGTTTCTCTTTGTTAGTTAACATCACTGTGCACTGCCGGGTCGATTCCAGCTCATAGCCGCCCTCTCAGACAGAGTGGAACTGCCCCGTTGGGCTCCCTACTCTCTAGTGCACTTGGGAACAATTCACGAGGTTTTTTCTGGGGGACTGTTTGGGGCTGTTTCACACTCTGCTGGCCCTTTGATTAGGAGCCCAGCACTGAATCTTTGCCACCAGCACACCCTCTTTGTTTCAGAAACCTGCCAAAATTCCAAACTCACTGCCAGCGAGTCCATACTAATTTATAGGGACCCTGTACGTCAGAATAGAACTGCCCCTGTGGGTTTCTGAGACTGTAACTGTTCACAGGAATAGAGATCCTCATCTGGCTTCCTTAGAGTGGCAAGTAGTTTTGAACTGCAGACCGTGTGATGACAGCAGCCCAATGCATAACTACTGTACTCCCAGGCCCTACTTCTGTTGTTAGAGTGGTAGCATAGTGGTTAAGTGCTGGGCTTTGATCCACATGATCGGAAGTTCAAAACCACCAGCAGTTCTGCCAGAGAAACCCTGGGTTTTCTACTCCTCTAGACACTTCCAGTCTAGGAAACCCACAGGGTCTCACTCTCGGTCAGCACTGACTCGATGGCAACATGTTTGCATTTTGGTTTGCTTGTTAATTGCTATTGAGTCCAATCGCACCCACATAGACTCGTGACTCGTGACACCCACATAGACTAAGTGAAAATCACCCTCAGACACCGGGAGTGGATGCTTGAAAGGGGTGGTGTGGGGTGCCATGAGTAAGACCAGGAGTGAATAAGACAGCCCCAGGGAGAGAGGAAGCTAGAAGTGACAGCACTGACAATAGGCAGGATAATTTTCACTTACATTGCCTCCAAATAGGCTGAGAATTTGAGGCTGGCTGCCTGTGTGGAAATTACACTCACATCTTTGTCATGACCCTCGTAATCATGTCGTAACCCTGGATGTTATACTTGGAAACACTCTAGTGAAGACAGTGAAGGCAAGGAGAACTTTATTTTCTCCATTATAATTTCATAGAAAAATCTGTTCTACTTGGAAATCTTAACATTTATTTTAAGATGATCTGCTTTCTGAAACCCGATAAGCGCCACAGACATTTATAGGAGAGAAAATTACAGCAAAGATGATTTTCAAAAAAGAAAAAGATGATTTTCATTAACTATGTCACCAAAGATGGGAAATTGTCAGTGAGAATGCTAGAATAACACTTTTTTTTAATGTTGCTACTCTGGAAGAAACGAAGGGCCTAATCATGAGAATATTTTTGGTTGAGTTCAATTCTCATTAATGCTGCCTTGACTTATAACTGGAAGGCAGGCATTT
This sequence comes from Nesogale talazaci, assembly GCA_004026705.1. Lineage (NCBI taxonomy): Eukaryota > Metazoa > Chordata > Mammalia > Afrosoricida > Tenrecidae > Nesogale > Nesogale talazaci. Next base: position 106,048 of record PVJH01001451.1, read on the forward strand.
GGGACTCTTATCTTGTCCAATATCCTGCTGTTTGTATGAATTCCTTTTAGGGACCCTCCTGTTGGAAGATCATCCAAGTTTTGCATGAACGTCTCCAATATATAGCAATGCATTCATTTTTTTATCGGTCATTTTAAGGAATTCTTTTTCTTCCATTTTTACTAAAATCTAGCTCTAAGAAGCTTTTCATTACCCGCCCTGGTTCACAGACAATGTTTACTTCTTTCACTGAACTATAAGAAAGTATATTTGCTAGGAATTGTGCTGGTAGCATCAATAGTGCCTGCCTTTCCATGAGGACTTTGCAGTGCAGGTGCAGCCGCTAACTGCAATGTTGGCAGTTTGCACTTTGCGCACCTGCAAGCGCAGGAAAGTCCTTTTGATCTGGCCCTCAAAGAGGGTAGCTGAGAAAACCCAGTGGAGTTACAGAAGTCAGAATCTAGTCTACAGTACTTGGTGTGGTTTTTGAAAAACAAAAACCATTTACATTGGTTTTGCAAAAGCACACATTTTACATCTATCTTCTCACTAAGGTCTTTTGACAGCCTTATGGGCTAGGTATCACCATCCTATCCTATCAGTTTTCAAAGAGCTTGAAGTACACTCACCAAGTTAGAGTATTCAAAATTCCCAGAAGATTCCTAAATGAAAAGAAACTAAATTTGATCATTGTACTTAGGGTTTGTCTAAGGCATGCATATAGATACACAGAATTCACCGCTCCTGAAGATATGTATGCCTTCTCTCTTGTTTTGCCCCAAATATGGAGCGATTTCATTTTCTTTAGCAATTACTCATTACACAGTTACCACGTGATTGCACTGATGGGGACACAGCGAGGAGAAGGGATTTGGGGAAAGACATGTCCTCTATAGGAAGGCTGCCACTAAGGGTTCAGCAGATTTTATGAAACAGATATGGTTAAGATATTTCCTGTAAAACTCAATTTGGAAGTGGTAGGAGTAGGGGATAGGCAGAAACTGGGTCAAAAAGAACTATTCTGAAAAGAAACAAACCAAAACACTAGGTACTAAAACAAACTTAGACATGATCCCCCAAACCTCAGAGCCATGCTTGACATCCAAGGTGGGAGAGAAGAATTTGGGTTCCTTGTGGATTCATTCAGTCCGCTTCCCCTGACTCATTCAGACTGTTTTTATCTGCATATTGAAAAATTTTTTTAATTTGCTTCTATTGAATCTATTCCAATGAATGGCCACCCCCAGCAGTAACCAGGGTAGGTCCAAGCAGCATTCCTGGAGCATGAATGGTGGTGTGCTTGGGGGTCATGTCCGGTAAACCCACTGAGCTTTCCAAGGTGCTCCCCATCGGCTGAGTAATACTGTGTAATCCCCTATGCTGATTTAAAATTCCATCAGAGGGAGGTGATGGGTTTCTGTTCTAGAGGTTTGCTGTAGTAAATGCATTAGTGGATTAACTTTATCTTCACTCTTACAGGGTCTTTTCAGTGCTAACATAATTTCAAAATAAAATAAAACAAAAACTCTTCTATGTGAAAATGTGTTGTCTGTAATCAGAGCTCATTTGTGATGTTTATTGAGTGCTGTTTGATGTCTGAAAAGCTGAATTATTTGCTTTCCTGACTGACGAACCTCAGAAGTGACCAGGATTCTCTCCTGTACTATGCCTAAGTGAGGCTTTCCTCCTTAGTCTCCTGTGTCTGTGTTTTCATCTTCTGATTGTGACCAAGGTTGGTTGATCTTAAACTTCTGTTTCCACTCAAGCCTTCAATCAAAAGAGAAGTGGCATCCAGATAGAAGTAAATAAAGCAGATGAATGGTGAGGACAGACGAGGGGGGGGGGGGCTTGCAGGGTTTGCAGGCCACACCTCTACAGAACACCTATTTAGTTGCATTATGCAGGCCTTTTGAAACACCCAAGTAATGAACAAACATATTCTTGAAATTAAGCCCCCGAGCGAATGGGCCCACTCTTCCCCAGCTGAATTCCTTCCCCTTTTGAGAGATCCATACCAGGAACAAGGAACAATTAGGTAGAGGTGTCCCTCTGAGTCTTTTCTCTATATTAAGGGAACGGAGAGAGTGAGGGGGAGAGAAGAAAGTAAAAAGAAAATCCTGCGTGGACATTGTGTATAATATGTCCACGCTGGTCTACTAGCCCAAGCTTGTGAACTCACCAGCACCACACAAAGATCTGGTGGTGTCCTCCGGTGAAGATTACACATCAAAACATATTAAGGAGCACTTCTGCTTTGTTACATGGCATTGCTATCCGTCGCAAATTGATTCAGTGGCACCCTAGAACAACAACTATATGGTCTTAGGATTTTAGTATATGGGTTCTCTGTATTCATGTTTCAAAGAGACAAGATTCTCTGTGTTCAGTGAGCTCTATTCAGTTCTTAAACCAGTGCAGGGCACATTGTTGCTGTTCTAGTGCATCCCAACTCAGAGCCACCCTGCTGCGGACAGCAGAGAGAAATACTGCTCGGCCCGGTGCCATCCTCACAACTCTTATGTTTGAGGCCCTTGATGCAGCCGTGGTATCAATGCATCTTGTCCAAGTTCCTTCTCAATATCCCTCCTCTTTACCAAGCAGTGTCCTTCGCCAGGGACTGGTCTCTCCGGACATGTTTAAAGCATTTGAGACAAAGTCTCACCATCCTTGTCAGTCCATCCTTGCTGTGTCAATGAATGAATTTCCTGCAACGTGCTCTTGGATTAGATCGGCTTCTAGAATTCTGGCACTGGGTACGTTAGTCTAAGATGAGTGGCTACTATGAATGTCTTCCTTCTTTTTCCTCCGACTGATGTTATCTCACTACCATAGAGTCGGGGTGAAACCTCCGTATGGTTTCTATGCACTGTATTATTCTCCACCCTAAGGGATCTTGAAGATGTTTCCACATCAACGCAGTGTACAGTCATCGTGCTCCTTTTAAAGGTTGTGTTGCGTCTTATTCTACAGATGCTCCAGAATTCACGTAAGGCCTTGTGTATGATGTATTTCCAATGCTTTGCTACAAAAAAACAGTGCTTCAGTGAGTATTTATTTAAGTGATTGCATACACGCAAAAGTGTATCTACTGGATTATTTCCTTGAAAGATGACTTCTGCTCATGGAGTCCAGACATTCTGACTTTCTATCAGTCTTTAGATTTCTTTCTCCTTTGGGAGATGGAAGCAGGGAAAGAATTGTGCCTGGGAAGTTTTCCCTGGACCATGCTAGACCACGAGATGTGTCCCCTCCACCCACATTCCATTGACTTCAGCACAATCATGTGTTCTGTCTTAACTGCAAGAGTGACAGGAAACTATAGTTCTGTGCACTAGGGGTAGCGGGGAGTAGCTTAGTAAGGTTCTAGCCTTCCTGCCATGGCAACAGAGGTAAGAAAATATTTCTACCTTATTACATTCCGAACTAAAACTAGATTCTTATTGCAGAAGGGAGAAACTGATTGCAATAGACATCTCCTCACCCACCACTACTATGAGCATTTGCGTTTGTAACCTCTGATTGAAATCATCCCCAGAGCAAGCCCTTCTATTTACACCACAGGCATCCTCCCCCAAATGTAGACTCAACTGAAATCTAGCTCAATTTGAATATGCCTCAGGTCAATAGGCTCTCGTGTCATTGACCTGGAAATGATTGACAACACAGGATGAGTCTTTAAAGAAAAAAAAATGAGTAGCACCTGTGCACAAGGGATTTATTGTGTTTAGTGATCAGAAGCTGAGACATTATCATCTGTCTCCAGGTTGTCAAGTCACTTATCACAGACTTTGAAATTTCTGTGTTGGTGATGAGTGATGAATGAACATCAAAGAGGTATTTCACTACTCATTCAGTCTTCTTGGCCCCTGATGAAGGCCAGACATCATGGATTAGACTGGTTTCTAGAATTCTGGCACTGTGTGGCTCCTGTGAATATCTTCCTTCTTTTTCCTCCGACTGATGCTATCTCACTGCCATCGAGTCAGGGCGAAAACTCGGTATGGTTTCTATGCACTGTATTTTTCTTCACCCTAAGGGAAAGCTGTTTTGTTGTCGCTGATTCACTTTTCAAAATGCTGGTTAAAGGGCCCAAGTGGAGCACAGATGGCCCACCATGCATGAGCAGCTTTTGGTGTGGGTTAATGAACAATGCCACTGCCCATAGGGGGCTTTGTTTTCTTTGGGGAAGGCAAATACAATGGCACCTGTGCGAACCAGAACTCAAAGGGGGGGGGATGGCCTTATTTTTCTAGATGTAGTCATCATTTTTGTTCTGTTGTCTGTTAGTGGACAATATTACGTTTTCTTTCTCTGCCACTTTTCCGCGTACCATGAGTTCTGGGTTATACTATCATTTCCTCTTGTAGGCTAATTGTAGTGGACAAATGCAAATCCTCACCACTGTTGCTTCATCCTGATGGAAAGCCTCTACATCCATCCCGTGCTGTCCTGCCTTCCTATACCTCCAATATAGGAGGCCTGACAGCTGTGTCCCACATGCTCTCAAGACCTGGTTCAAGGAGCTCTGTCTTAATAACCTCCACTCCACAGAGCAGGTTAACTTGTCCCTCCCAAATATTCCTCTGCCTTTTTCCCAGCACAGTATAAAACACAGCATAGGAAATTTGGAAACAGAAGCACAAAAAGAAAAGTCAAGATAACTTTGGTTAGTATCTTGACATAGGCCTTTCTTGTATTGTTTTATGTTTCCAGTTTTGTGGACTGAAGCATGATTACACAGCTTTTAAATTTAAAACTGTTCACTATACAATTTTACATAATACTATTTGGTGAATAACTTTATTTCATTATGGGGGGGGGGGTGGAGACAAGGGACAAGGGAACAACAAGTGAACCAAAATCAATGAAGAGGAGGGCTTAGGATGCCTAGTGTGGCTTAATCAAGGACAATGTAACAGTGAGGAATTACTAAACTCAAATAGAAGCCAAACATAATGGTGGGACAAGAGGAAAGTAAAAAAAAAGAGAGGTAAGAATGAGGAGGCAAAGGACATTGATAGAGGCCTAAATACAGGTATGTATATATGTAAATATATTTATTCCTAATGAGAGGGAAATAGATCTATGTAATTATATCCAAGTGTTAAGAATTAAGGTAGCAGATAGATATTGGGTGTCAACTACTCCCTCAACACAGAGAACACTTTGTTCTTATAATCTGGCATTTTGTGATGCTCACCTTCCTGACACAAATACTGAAGACAAAGTGGTTCATAAGCAAATGTGGTAAAGAAAACTGAGGGTGCCAGGCTCATATCTGTGGTCTTAAAGACTTGAAGATAAACAAGTGGCCATCTAGCTGAGAAGCGACGAAGCCCACATGGAAGAAGCACATCAGCCTGTGTGGTCATGAAGTGTCAATGGCATAAGGTATCAGACATCTAAGACCCAGAACAAAATCATACTAGCATGAAGAAGGGGCTGGGGTGGGGTAGGGGTAGGAAATGAGGAATGGAGACCCAAAGCCCTGTCTGTAGACAACTGAACATCCCCTTGTAGAAGGATCACAAAGAAGAGATGAGTTGTCAGGGTTCAGTATAGCACTGATGAAACACACAACTTTCCTCTAGTTTTTTAATGCTTCCCAACCCCCACCACTATGACCTTAATTCTAATTTACAGAACAGATTAGACCAGAGCATACACACTGCTACAGATGAGCCCACAACACAGGGAATCCAGGATAGAGACATCCCTCAGAGCCAACCATGAGAATAAAGATACAAGGAGGATAAGAGTAAGATGGGAAGAGAAAGGAGATATCAATCACAAAGATCAACTAAGACCCCCTCCCAGGGGGATGAACAACAGGAAAGTGGGTGAAGGGTGACAGAGAATGATGTAAGATATTAAAATAATTATCTAAACTTATCAAGGGTTCATGAGGGAGGGTGGAGGGGGGGATGAGGAGATGATAACAAGGGCTCAAATAGAAAATGTTTTGAAAAGATGATGGCAATATATCCAAATGTGCTTGACATATGGATGAATGTACAGATTGTGATAAGAGATATAAGAACCTCCAATAAGAGTATTTAATATTAAAAAGATAATAAATCCAGATGCCCACAGTGGCTTTTAAATAGGGGGGGATGCTTTTATTCTAATTACTTTTTGTATACTATTCTTATATATAAAGCACCTTTTTACTTTTTACTTTTTCATTCTTTTACAGTTACATTTTTTGCTCCTTGCTCAAATAAAAAATACTGTGATAAGCAGTCTTTTGATGGATACGTATGTACAGCCCCGTTTGTTTCCTTATAGTTAATCTGTAGAAGCAGAATAGGTAAGTCAAAGGCAAGCACATATACTTTGAATGTTTTTGTTAGGTTTTGCTAGCTACATTGTCACACTAACCAGAATGAATGAATTATATGTTTAATTGTTTTTCTCTCCTATCAGTATGATGTAAATTTTCTCAGAACAAGGACTTAGTCATTTTAGTAGTTACAGTCTAGAAAAGTACCTGATGTGAAACAGATTTCAGTAAATATTTGTTGAAAATGAATGAGGACAAAGTGGTAGCTCATCACATTACAGCCACAGGCAAAGTCTTATTAAAAGCTGTATTTTTCAAGGTTTTTCCGCTGTCATCCATTCAGCAAATATGAATTATTAACCTCTAGTCATGGTCTTGAGTTATAACAATGATTGCTGACAGAGAGTTCTGCTTGACGGTTCTTATGAGTCTAGTGAGGAAGTTAGGCAAAAACTGGCTAAGTAAGCACATAAAGTAATTATAATTTGTGATCAAAATTTAGGAGTTAGAAGTTGAGAGATTAGACACCGTACATTTAAGCCTGCATCAGAATCACTGCAAGGAATTGTTAGAACGCAAATTGTAGATTTTCTGATCCAGCACATCTGGGGAAGGGCCTGAGTATGTGCATTCCCTTAATAGGTTTCCAGGTGTTGCTGATGTTACTGATCTGGAAAATTGCACTCCAAGGACCACTGTAAGAGGGACTAATGTATTTTGAGGGAGAAGGAAGTGCAGACCCTCCAGGCAATGACGACAGGTGCCCAGACACAGGAAAGCAGAGCTTGGTTAAAAGCTAAAGGGGTGCCAGTGAAGTCGGGAGGGTATGGAGGAAGCAAAGGATGAAAGTTGAAGTTGAGGGGTGGGTGGAGCACCATAAAATAAGCAAACAAACTTACTACCATTGAGTTGATAGCAACTCATAGCAAGCCCGTAGGACAGAATAGAACTTCCCGTGTGCGTTTTTTGAGGTGGTAACTCCTTATGCGAGTAGAAAACCTTGTCTTTTTCCCAAGGAGTAGCCCAATACATAGTACCACTCAGGGCTCCATTACCATCATATAGGTAGGGCCTTATAGACTAGGATAAAGAGTTTGGATTTTGGATTTTATCTTACATGCAGTCAAATACCAGCAATTATGATCAGGGGAGATGTAATTCATTTCTTTTTTTTATTATTTTTCTTTTTCCAATTATTTTATTGGGGGCTCTTACATCTCTTATATGTACATTAAATACATCTTACATTCAGTACATCATTTGTATCAAGCATGTTTGTACACATATTACCATATTCATTTTGAAACACTTTCCACTTGAGCCCTTAGTATAAGCTCCTCCCTCCCCCCCCCTCCTCTTTTTAAGGAATGATTTTATTGGGAGCGCTTACAACTCCCATCACGATCCATAGTATGCAGGCCACACCCACACACCTATTGCCATCATCACTCTCAAAATATCCTCCCTCCACCTAGGCCCCCAATATCAGCTCCCCATATTTCCCTTCCCACCCACCTCCCCCATGAACCCCTAGCAATTTACAAATTGTTATCATTTTCTTACTGTACACTGTCCAATGTGTCCCCCCCCCTCACCTCCCTGTTGTCCGTGCCCCAAGGAGGAGGTCACATGTAGATCCCTGAAATTGGTTTCTCCTTTCTATTCCACCATCCCTCCACCCTCCCGGTATCACCACTCCTACTTCTAATCCCAAGAGATCATTATACTAAATTCCCCATGTTTCCAACTTCACTGTACATCCCTTGGACTAGCTGGATTTGTGTGGTAGAATTGGGATCATGAAAGTGGGTAGGAGGCAGCATTTGAGAACTAGAGGAAAGTTGCATCTTTTATTGCTACTATACTGTATCTTAACTGGCTCGTTATTCTGGCTGTTGAGAGAAGAAAGAAAAGAGCTTTAGCAAGAGTGGAGTGGAAACACTAGAGCAGGAGTCTATGACAGTGGACTTGATGAGAAATGAGGTTGGCATGAGTCCCAGAGGAGAATACTGGATGATGGTGAGGAGTGGAGGACATGAAGTTTAGTTGTTTACCCCTAACCACTTTCAAATGCTTGGGAAACATTGACTACAACAAATAGCTTGGTGGATTTTTTAAGTGACTTCAACATGTAAAATTCACTGTGAATAGCCTAATATGAGATTTTTCTAAAGAGTACCAGGTAAATAACATTTCAAAACTATTTTCAGGTTAGTAGTTCAAGCATTGCTGTTTCAACACCCCTCTATTGGTCTCAGTAGGGTCCTCCTCCATTGAAGTAAGGAAGCTTTACTACTTCACAGGAGAGAAAGAATTGCTTAAGAAAGCAATCAGCACTTTCCTATTTAGAGTTGGCAATGGTTTTAAGAGCACGATGCAGGGAATTTTCTTACCCTGAACAGTTAACCCCAGGCCAAATCTGAAATATGTGACATTTGCTTTGCACATAAAATAAATGACTGATGTTTCTGTGAGTTCTTTGGAATCTTTATAGAAGAGTTGGGGTGGCCATAACAAGCTGCCAGTTTCCATTGTGTTGATTCCAACTCAGGAGGCCCCCTTGTGTGTCAGAACTCCATTCTGTGGAATGTCTAATGGATGATTGTTCAGATGCAGATGACCAGGGTTTGCTTCTGGGACTACCCTAGATGAAGCGGCATCAAACCCAACAGTGTTGACCCTTTGCCCAACTCAGAATATAAATTTCCATCTTGTGGTAGTTCAGATTTTTAAGGACAGGAGGCATATCCATGCACTCTCAAATATGCCAGTTAACATGACTTCTTCTTGGACCATAATTAACAAAATCTTGACACACACACACAAAAATAAACTCAAGAACTATACCCAAGATATTTTGTGCTACTATTCTTGATCTCAACTAAACTTTGTGGGATCCATCTTTTTTGGGGGGTGGGGGTGGGGAGGGGAACAGTTGTGAGAATGGAAGAGTACTGAGTGAGGTTTTCATTCTGTCAAACACAGGGTCACTGTGATCTGGAGCCCACCCCAGGGCACCTGAAATCAATAAATGTTTCTGTGAGTACTGTAAGGCTGAGACATGGTACCCCCGACAGAAACAAATGCCACCACTTAGCATCTGACCTTTGAGGCATAGAGCCCCTCCAGACCTCAGTTTTCTCATTTAAAAATGGGACTAATAGAACCCACCTCCTTGGAGTGATGATTAGAAAGCACAAAATGTGTCAGATGCTTCATAGCACATTGGCTGGAATAATTCCATTTGAAGGGATGATGGGCTTTCACCTGCATTCTGGTCAAATTCTCAGAGGCCCAGTCTTCTTTCTCTCTTCATCCACGAGCTGCTTAAAAATTTCTTCACAGTTCTTTCTCTTGTTCATTCAGTCAGAAGGACTGTTGCATGGGGTGATCTCACTGGAATATGTTTTTCTAACCACATGTTAATTCAGAGAAATAGTCTCTTGCATTTCCTTCCCTCAGGTATCTTCCTTAAACCTAAAAGTATTGGAATAAATGCTTTCATGGAGTTTGAGCATTTCCTTTTCTTTGTCAAAATACACCAAAGACGACAGAATATGTCACGCAGCAGCTTGTCATGAGTGCACAGTTAGCAAAGCTATCTAGCTTCGGACCACATGATGGAAAGCACAGAGAGCTCGTGAGAGGGTACTTTGCTTATGCAAACCTTTATCCTCCATTCAGCAGTGGTGACTTAATCCCACTGATTTCTTTAAAAGGCTCTGATCTGCAGGATGACTCTGACAGTGGGTTGAATGCATGGCAATAGATTGGGTGTGCAGATTGGCCTAACCCTTGCTTGAACAATTGACATAAAGCACTTACTGGTGAAGAACAAAAACTATAGGCTTCAATATAAATCACATCTCAACATTCATAATAATAATAATCCTTACTACTGTAGAAATAAACATGCTTGCTTTGGAGGGGGTCGGGGAGGATCAAGCTTAAAGACTCCCCATTCTGTAATAAGACATTCTTTTATAACACATGGGAAACCCAAGCAGATTGGTCTAAAGCAGTTGGCTCAAACATGTTCCAAGGTGACTTTATGCTGGATTTGAATGTTATGGGACACTCTGAGAAGCAGTGTTCCCACAGAAAGCCCTCTGTGTGTCCGGGTGACTTCAGCAGCCTTTCTGAAATCTGTTCTGAAAATATTTATCTAAATTCACTATCTCTTGCCTCCCATTTAATCAGTGTACTTCCTGAATTAACTACCTTTTCTGTACATAGAATGAAGAGGACTTAGTTCTTAAAATAATGTATGCAGTGCTGGAGGAATCTGAATGAAAGCCTTACGTGCCAGTGTCTGGCGTGTAATGAATGTGAAAGATCTGTATATTCTCAAAATAGGCATGTGCTGCCTTTTGGACGTTAAGTACTTTTCTCCCCTACAGTTGTCAGGGGTGCCATGTCATCCCTAACAAGGCAGTTAACAACATAGACGCTTCACAGCCACTCTCATAGTGTGCAGTCTATGGCTGACTACTGCTTTTCAGACATGCTTTCTGAGGAACGTAAAAGAGAAGTTTAAGTTTACACTATTCTACTTGTGCTGATGCTGTTACGTTAGCTGTGACTCATAACAACCCAAATACAACAGAGAGAAACAATGCCTGCTCTCGTTCTGACCTCAAGATTGTTGACATGCTTCAGCCCACTGTTATATCACTGTGCCAGTCCTTCTTGTTGAGGGTCAGGATTTTCTCTGACCACCTACTTTCACAAGCACGATGTCTTTCCAGGGACTCGTCTCACCTGATGACATGTCCAAAGGACATGAGTCTTGCCAGCCTCACTTTCAACGAGCATTACTTCCAAGACAGGTGTGTTTGCGCATCTGACAATCAATATCTTTTCTTACTTTCTACATTTCTCGCAAGCTCCATAACTCAGAACACATCAATTCTTTTCCGGTCTTCCTTATTTATTGCCCAGCTTTTGCATGCATATGAAGCAATTGAAAATGCCATGGCTTGGGTCAGGCACCCTTTAGTCCTCACATTTTCATTCTGTAATGCTTTGTAATCTTGTATGCAGCAGATTTTCCCAATGCAGTCTATCATTTGATTTCTTGCCTCTATTGGCACCCCAAAACTCACTGTCATTGAGTTTGTTCTGACTAATCGTAATTCGATAGTAGGTTTCCAAGGGTGTAAATCTTTCCAAGAATGGAAAGCCTCATCTTTCTCTTAAGGAATGACCAGGGTTTGACTATGCAGTCCAAAGCTTTCTGGACTGTGTCTGCAGGGCTCCTTGACCAAAATGATAGTAACGTTGAAAACCATGTGTAACCCCACACACATTGCTTGGTAGGGAGTTTGGATTTCTGTGCTCACACTAACTAGGGCATTCATGCATCCCAGGAAAGCTGTTAATTAATAAATTTGGAAATCAGTGCATAAAATATGGGTATTATTATTTGCAGTTGTATATGATTGTTCTTATCTAAATTGAAATTTTCTATAGCATAGTTAAAAATAGACCTTCACATCAACTATTTAGAACACAATAAAGAGTACACATGAGTTCTAAGATAAGCTGAAGGGTACTCTTTGAGAAAAGTCTACTTATTCATTATCTGAAACCTGTATTTGCAATGAGATGTTTTCCTACCAGTAGTATGATAATTGGCCTCATTAACTCATGTCTGAGAAGAATAAAATTCCTAATTATGTTGCAAGGAGATATGTGATGAAAGTAGCTTAATATTTTATTAATTGCTAGATCTAGGATGACTTGGGACAGAGTACAGATCTTTTTATGCACAGTTTTGTCTCATTCTTTGGGGCAGGTATGGTTGGTCACCCTTGAGATTAAAGAGCCTTTAGTTGTCTTAACCGTAGCAAACCCCACAAGGGCTGGAACCTGTGACCTCCCCATTGAGGTTGTGTACGACTTAGTAGAGATGCGTAGTGGAGAGTAAAGAATTTCATATTGCAGGCATAACAGAAGTAGTCGAGTGATCAAGGGTAGGGACTCTGGAGGAATGGAACATGAGAGATGAGAGAGGATAGCTTGCGGTAGTGTGCCCATTACAGAATGATGAAGCGTCCTAAAGTCATCCTTGGTTACATCCTCACTAATTTGGATCACTCTGAATGAGCAAGGTTGTCGCTAGGTGTGGCCATTGGCTCGTGGAGAATGCATGCATGATGGGTTTGTATTATTGTACTCCATGGGATTTTCACTGGCTGTTCTTGGGAAGGTGATTGCTAGTCTCTTCTCTTTAGTCCATGTGAGTCTGGAAGTTCCATTGAAACACCTGTTCGGTATAGAGCAGTGCATGCGCACGTGTGCGTGTGCGCGCGCACACACACACACACACACATACACCTTTGCTAACAGACCACTGGTACATTGACTAGAAATTGCACCCAGTTCTCCCACATGGTAGGTGAGGTTCCTATTCCCTAAGCACCTCTGTCCACAGGGGCCATCTCAGTGATCCCTATTTGAGAGTCAAACTGCACATACAGTTTTCTAAACTGAAATCTCAATTTTTAGGCCATCCAGTAACAGCAATTTTATGGGAGCCCACCACCAGGTCTTTCTCCCTCAGAGCTAGGGAATGAGTTTGAGCCACCCACCTTGCAGCTAGCAGTGAGCACCTCACAGTTGTACTTTGTGGGTTTGCTTCAGTTGGAAAGGAATCAATAGCCCCTCAACCATCTCCTGGTGGTGAGTGGTTATGCATTGGACTGAAATCCTCAAGGTCTGCAGCGGATCCCCCAAACAGTTGCAGTCTCAGAAACTCCTTCCTCAGTGTTACACTCCCGCAGGGTTACCATGATGGCTCAGGACCGGCTTGATGCCAGTGAGTCCAGACTGAAGTGGCAAAATGGAAAGCCATTCCTACTTAAAAGCACTTGGTGCCTTCCCTGTTCTCAGGCTACATTCCCTCCAAGGAGGTCCCCCAGACTTGATTCTTCTGCCACCTGCTGCCCACCGGCCTCCAGTGCTAGGACCCTACACACTCCATGCTGGTTCAGACCCATCTTTTTTTAGCAGACCTGTCAGATGGACCTGGATGCCTGCCTCCCCTCTCCTTATAAGGTCCACTCCGTGCTTTCACCGTCAGTTCAAATCCGCTGCCATCTTCTCCCTGCTAAGTGATGTGCCCCTTCTCCATGCATCTTGTCACCTTGTCCATGCTTCTTTCCTGTAAGTAGCTCTTCAGAATTACATTGGAATCAAGTTTGGTTCTCGGAGAACAGTCTTCTGCATCTTTGGGTTCTTGGCTTTTGATACAGTATGTGACATGTGCTAGGGGTAGTCTTTGAACAGAGCTATAGGAAGCCTAATTTCAGGGCGCACAGTCAGTGTAGCATTGCACCTATAGCCTTGTTTTAGCATTTCTTTGTGTGGTTAGTGCAATTTCCTCACTGCCTTTGGCCTTGTTTCTGCTAACAATAGGGGGGAAAAACCATTCTAATAAGCTGCCGTGTGCTGAGTATTCACCCAACATCAAGCTCTTGCACCAAGTGCTAGGGGCTTCCCATGCACTGTCAACGCTTCTTGCTGATTTCAGAGCTTATACTTCCCAGAGCAGAAACCCAGGCTTCGGAGAGATTGAAGAACACACCCAAGGGTTGGCTGCCAGCGTGGGAAGCTATCCCTCCTGTTTGCCATCATTTATCATACAGCACGTGTCCCTGCCTGTGCCCTGCGGCTGTTTGCATTTCTTCCTTCATGTTGGCATTCTCGCCTAGGACCGGCAAGGGGTGGGGGAGTAAACGCACTCTGGACGTGAGTGCCCAGAGTGTGATTCCAGGGTTGAAGGCTGATGTTTTAAGTGTGCGTTCAGTTCAGGTTGTATCGATTTCTCCCCTCTCCACTTTGTTATAGCCAAGTGCTCCAGGCAGAGAGCTAGCAAAACAGGCTCAGCCGAGCTGCTCCTGGGGCCGGGCGGGTCACAGGTCAGTCCACTGATGTGTGCGGAACATTAGCCAAATGACAGCGCACAGCTAGAGAACTCTAAGTGACTGCAGTCAGATGTGTGTGTGTGTGGGTGGGGGGGGGGGACGGGGGTAATAGTCCTCACGTGTAACTTATTACTTGCCATTGTGAGGCAGGGCAGAGCCAGGCATGGTCTGGTTTACCTCTAGGACAATGACGCCTTCTGAGGACCTTGAACATCTCGGCCGCTTCAGATCAAAGGCATCATGTCTTTGTGTCTCCTTTCCCCTCCCATGAGTGTCTTTAAGGCAAAGATTCAAGCACCTGCCTTCATTCATTCAAATTGCAGCTCTGAAGTGGGCACTGTACACCTCATTGGTGCCTGGCTCTGGGCGCATGGTGAGTGACAATGGCTCAAACCAGAGCTCTGTGTTTGTCCACACTAGACACTAGAATGTCTTAAGTCCTTTGTGAGATCGTTTATTAGTGCCTGGAACGGTGAGAGTTGTGGGCATTTATTGAGTAATTCTGCTAAGTGCTTCCCACTCGTCGTCCCATTTAATTGCCTCAGATTCCCTCAGTGGAGGCATCAGGTCTGGTAGGGTCCCCATTTGCTAGAGAATCTTAGCCGTTCGTTTCCTAACCAAGTGAATTTTCACCGCAGTTTTTACCATTGAGCTCATATAGTTTATAACTACATTTCCCCTTTTTAAAAATGTCTCATATGAGAAACTATTGAGTATCTGACAGTAAACCATGCTTGTGTTTTTGCCAAGATCATTAAGTCTTTTTTTTTAATTTTCCAATGATCTATTCAAAGAATTCTACTAATCCCAAGAGCACGTTGTATGAAATCATCTCATTCCAATATGTTTAAGTGGCCATTTGGAATCAAACCTCTCCAAGAAGAACTGTAAGAAAAAGATGCCTTTAGATTGAAAAGTTTAGGTCCCAAGATGAATTGAAAACACCATTCCTAAGCCCAAAGCTCCCCTCCCTGCCAACAGTCTGGAGCAGGCTTGTGCTAAAGATTTCTGAGCATTGTGAAGCCCCACACACATCTTAGAGCAATGATTCTTCCACTCTTTCTCCCTCACTGAGCCAGAGGAATACCACTACTAGTATTCCCTATATGCGAGACTCCATGCTAGGGGAGCTACATACATTTTCTTCTTGCTATAACAATAATTGCTCATTTCATAGATGGGAAAGGGGAGGTTTACAGAGATTGGACATAGTCAAATTTGAATAGAGCCAGTCAGACTAGCGTTCAGATTGACAGCTAAGCCAACACTCTCTTGGCTAAGGGGTGTAATCACTCTCAGCAAGGTGATCACAACTCATTGTGACCCTTTAAAGCAGAACAGAACTGCTTTGTATAAGCTGTAAATCTTCACGGGACATTAACAGACAACCTCATCTTTCTTGCTTGGAGTGGCCGGTGAGTTTGAACTGCAGATCTTCTCGTTAGCAGCCCAATGCTTAACCCCAATGGGGCCATCGAATTCTTTAGAGTTAGTTAATATCCTTGTAGCATTTTCAAAGAGACTACGCTAATTACCTGGTGTTGCTGTAGCAAATTCCAGGAACTTGTGACTTTAAAGAACCTACACTTACTATAGTACATTTTTGGGGGTGAAATGCTTAAACCAGGGTCTGGGTCTCAGTGATGCCTTTCTTTTCAATAATTAGTTTTCATGGTGCGATGATGAAGCCCTTGGCAGTGGTCAGTCATGCAAACCCAGCAGCCACTCTGTGGGAGAAAGAGGTGATTGTCAACTTCTCTAAAGGTTTACAGCCTTGGACATGCTATGTGGCAGCTCTGCTCTGACCTATGGGATGAGTCAATGGCAATGGGCTTGAGGTTTTGTTCTAGTGAGTAGATCCAGCTATATACTGGATCGCTGCCTGGTAGATGACACTCACATAGTATCTGCCACTTTAGCAGGTGTCTGAACCTTGGTTGAACCAACTCTTTTCAAATTCATAAATAGGTATGGTCTAATTAATATAACAAAGAAACTCCTATTTCTGAATAGCGTCAAATCCACAGACATAAGGGTTAAGATTCCAATAATTATTTGGGGCAGGTGGATGCAATTCAAATACCATGGCAGACTTCACCAGTGATTGTCAAAGTAGGTGTTTTAGGACTGGGGATGAGGTGTTTTCAGTGCATGTCTCGCCTCCACAGTCACAGCAATATATGCAAACTACAGAGAGTTGTGGGCACAACCCAAGTTCAGACCAGTGGTCTCGCCCAACCATGCCAAACAACCTATTGGTCTCTTACCAGAGCCAGTGCATGTTTAGCTTAAAATGTGTTGTATATTGTCTCATCACCTCTGATCTTCAACTTGGATATCTACTCGTCCTTTCCAGCGAGACTGTAAGTTCCAGGAGGGCAGAGAGTTTATCTCATCTTGCCTAGCGCAGTATTGAGGTGGTGAAGTGGGTGGTGACGGGGACTACTAATAGCAAGCTCAGTGGTTCAGACTCAGCCTCTGCTTAGGAGAAAGATGACCTGGTCTGCTCCCGAGAAGATGTACAGTCACAGAAACCCACAGGGGCAGCTCTCCTTTTCCTATAGGGCACCTGTGAGTGGGAATCCCCTTGCTAATGGCAGATAACACATTGTAGGGCACGTGGATACTTGAGGAATGTCACTGGCTTGCCGGAAAAGAGACATTCCATGCACTGGATATTGAAGGCTGACCCCAGTTTCCCATTTACTAGCTGTGCAAATTAGTGAAAATGAGATAAAACACATGAGCGTCACTTCCTTCGGACTTCCAACAAGGGTAAGAACAACACCGTCTGAGTTTATTGAGGATATCGAGAGGGGAGTATATAAAGCAGTTTGGCATCATGCCTGGTGCCTAATAAGCACTCAATAAATAGTAATTATTAATGCTACTACTACACAATAGCTGAGTTTATGGGATGTTTGCTTGTGTTACATGCTGTGCTAAGTGCTTTATATGCAATTATCTCATTTAATTTTTACATACGATAAAAAGGATTTGTCAGCTTCAAAAGGGAAGGAAAAAGTGGCTTTTACACTAAATGGCTTGCCCTCCCTGTCTGTAGAGTCATGTTCTAGACCAGCCAGGCACAGATAAAGTATTGTAACATCCTTGTAGTATCTCACAGGAGGGCTTAATAGTGGCTCAAATGGTTAAGCACTCAGCTTCTAACCAAAAGGTTGGCAGTTCAAGTCCATCCAGTGTCTCTGTAGGAGTTTCCACAAAGAGTACCGGTAAGAAAACTCGTAACTAATTAGATCCTTCTGGGAGAGTTCTGCCTGGTCCTGTGGGCTCACTATGAACCAACATTGTCTGAATGGCACCAAAGAATAACAACAATGGCTGAAGTGTGGAGCTGATGTTTTGCTCTATGTATAAAATACAGTGAGTTTCAGATAGGCATACTGCTGCTGCCCTTCCTGCTCAATTCTGTCTGATGCCAAGAGCTCTCCTTCTGTAAAAGAGGGAAACAAGTCAGGGCCTCCCAGGAGCATCAGAGCACACCATGTGGAAACTGCAGTCATGGGAGTTGTGCCACGGAGCCGAGAGGCACTGGTGCAGGCATCTTAGTGCAGCATTGACTCTTTTAGGATCCTGAGCACTTACAAGGCAAGCCCAGTAGAAGCAGGTGTGCCCTGTGTCAACCAGTATAATCACGAGCTATTTGATGTCCCAAATTACAGACTTGACAGAAAAAGAAAACAGAAAGTAATACAGGTTGAGTTCAGAAAGTTTTTCCAATGAAAAATGGGCTCACCCTAGGGACTGCAAAAAAGAGACCTGCCCAGTTAAATAAATATGGATTGAACATCTTGCTGCCTACAAAGGTTTGTGCAAGGTTTGGGGGGACCTCAAAAAAAATAAGTCCTTTATATGTGAGGTAAAATCTAAGAGATGAAATAACTGAGACTGAAAACAGTGTAAAATTTTATTTTGGGGTGATATCAAGACATCCATCCATCTGTCATTTTGTTGCACAGTGCCAGCTTGAGAACTACTCTGATTCTGGGTATTTCAAAGAGTGGACAGGTTTCCTCCGAGCTTTCAGACGACGGCAGATGGCCTGGGGCTCACCCTCAAACAATAAGGAATGAAAATTGTGCAGATGACACCAGAACACGCTCAGACTCATTACTTCTTTGGAGATGTCATCAGGGAAGATCAGTCTCCGGGAAAGGATGTCCTGCTTCCTGGAGTAGGGGCCCAATGAGGATGAAGAAGTCCGGGAAAACGGGATGAGCACAATCATGCAGCAATGGACTGGAACCTGCTTGGGAAACATGATCCATCCTGTAGTCCATGAGGTCACCCTAAGTAGGCATCCATGAGAGAACTGCTCCCTACATGAAGATGCACCAGCAGGGCATGTTGGGGATGGAAAGGAAGAAGATGCACCTAAATTGACCTTGGAAGCCGAGGTGAGGAAGCATCCAAGAGGAAGTGGTCCCTGAATGGATCATTCATACCTACAAGAGGGTGCTTCTGTGATAGAACAGTCTTACTTCTGTCCATAGGTGACGAGTTGCAAGCGCGCCACTAGAGTGCCTTCAAACGCCCTTTTTGTTTCTGGGGTCGATCCTACCTTTTTCCCAAAGTGTTCAATCATTGGCTTCATTACTATTTATAAAATTCTCCAAAATATTTGGATGACAAATGAGGTAGAAGGGAAAGCATCTTCCTTATTACAGCGTTCCCGGCTTCTGATCACATGAGGAACATTCCCTGAAAGGTCATTTTCTTAGAAGCAATATGAGTCTGGCGGCTCTTAAGCCTCATGCAACTTCCTGGAACAAATTGCAATTGCAAGGGGAAAGAAAATGGCATCAACAAAGAGAAAATAATGGACTTCAATCACAAGCCGTGTTTCCTTAACGCAGCTGCGGAGTATCAGACAAGCTTGACGCTTCTCAACTTAACTCCGCCACTGCCTGGAAGATTCTAATTAAAAGTTTTCAAATAAAATCAATACATTTTGACATATAAAGAAGCAGATGGTCGCAGGAAGGGAATGAAAGGCTGCATTAAGGGAAACACTGGGCTTTAATTCCATTTGAAAGCGCACTCCCTGTCGAAAAAGTCAGAATCCAAAGGGGACAGACGGGAAGCTGGGCTGTCAGCAGGATATGGCCCTTTTCTAGCAAGAAATCAGATGGGAAAGTTCAGTTTGCAGCCCCACGAAACTATTCCTGCCACTCCAAATCTAAACTTGTCAAACTGGAAGGAGTATTTTCTATGTTCAAAGAAGATTATTATTTTTTTAACCTTTAAAAAACAAATAGAGGGTTTAACAGGATAGTGTCTTCGATTTAATCTCTTGGGCTGTGTTTAATATACAAAAGAGGCTGAGCCCCAGTGGCGTAGTGGTTGTGTGTGAGACTGCAGCCCACTGGGGTGGCAGTTCAAATCCAGCAGCAGCTCTCCAGGAGCAAGGTTGGGCCTCCTACTCCCACCAGATGGCAGTGAGGCCAAAAAAATAAACAGGAAAACAAACAAAAGTGCTAATATATGAGGAGATATTCCCCCAAAATGGAATTCTCCCCTCCCCACCCACCCCCAAAAAACTATGTAATTACCTTTTTACAAACAAAAAGATCCTTATCACCTCCAGAGTACTTTTCATTACACTTAATACTTTGGTCAAAGCTGCTATTCTGTCCTTGGAAACATTTTTCAAACTACCTGTTTGGTGGCTGATGGCACCTTCCTTGGATTTTTCTTTACCTCTTCTATGTCATCAAATAGCCCCCTTTCATGTCCCTCTTCATTCACAGAAACAAAAGATATCCCACAGAGTGCAGTCAGGTGAACCAGCTGCTTGGGACAAGAAAGGCATGCTGTTTTTTTTTTGTCAAAAACTGGCACCAAGACTCGGCTGCTAAGCTGGTGCTTTGTTGTGGTGGGAATACCTGTCCCCTGTCTGCCCCAAATCAAACCTTTTTTGACACACATTATTATGGAATATTTTTAGAACCTTTAAATAGAAAACTTAATTAACAGTCTGGCCTGGTGGAATGATCTCTACATGCTCTATTTCCCTCACAGTTAAAAAAAAAACAACAAGAATCACATTTTTGAGGTACCCCCTAATTTGCTTATTTATTTTTTAAATTATTTTTTGTGGCATCACTGCCCTCTGGTGATTGTGGGAGTTACCCAGCCTTCCTGCTGCTGGATTTGAACCACCAAGTCAGTGGGCCACAGTCCCGCACCCAACCACTATGCCACTGGGGCTCAGCCCTTTTTAAAATTATTTTATGTATTTATTTATTTATTTATTTTTGTGGTATCACTGCCCTGGTGGGAGTAGGAAGCCCAGCTTTGCTCCTGGAAAGCTGCTGCTGGATTCGAACTGCCAACCCTGTGGGCCACAGTCCCGCACACAACCACTAAACCACCAGGGCTCAGCCAGTATGCTTCTTTAAAAACAAACAAAATCCCACAAAGTGGTTTGAGTAACTTTTTCTTCTTTTTTAATCATTTTATTGGGGGTTCATACAACTCTCATCACAATCCATACTTACATCCATTGTATGTCAAGCACATTTTTGTACATTTATTGCCCACGATCATTCTCAAAACATTTGCTTTCTACTTGAGCCCTTGGTATCAATTCCTCCTCACTTTTTCCCTTCTCCCCCCACTCCCCTCTCCTTCTTGAACCCCTGCTAATTTATAAATTACTATTTTGTCATATTGTACACTGTCCAAAGTCTCCCTCTGCTCACTCTTCTGTTGTCCAAACCCCAAGGAGGAGGTTATATGTAGAACCTTATCGTCGGTTTCCTCCTTTCTACCCCACCTTCCCGCCACCCTCCTGGTTGAATGACTTTTCCAAAAAAGAGGAAGAAAAGTAAAATTGAAATGGACTTGAAATCTTCTTGTGTGTGTGTGAGCATCATGCCTCTGGTGGTTGTGGGCGCTACCCAGTGCTGCTCCTGAGAGCCGCCTATGGATTTGAACCGCCAAGCCCGCAGTCCCGCACTCAACCACATTTGCCACCAGGGCTCAGCCAGGGCTTGACATCTTTAGTTAAAAGTTCATCTCAAAAAACAAACAACACAACCAGGAGCAAAGAGATTGGCTGGTTCATTGGAGACATGCTGGGTTCACTCCTCTTGCCTCGTGTTCACACAGCCTGTTCATATGGACAACTGGCTGACTACCAGCCCTTTGCCATGTGCTCCAGTTTTGCAGTGAGCAAAATCTAACAAGGCAGTTTACACGCATGGACTCCACGGTTTCGTGATAGCTCTTGAATGAGTGAATTGCCAAAGTAAACATCTACCAACAGCGTCTGCCATTCCAGTCCATCCCCCTTCATAGCAACCATGTACAATATTTCAGGGACCATAAATGGCTCTGGAAACAGCCTCATCTGTATCTTTCCAGGAAATGCAGCAAACGAACATCTTTCAGATGCTCTGTAATCCCTAAGCGTCCCTAGGTTTGCATTCTCGCCTACCAGGTGCAAGGTTGGAAGTTTGAGCCTACCTCGCGGCACCACAAGAGAAAGATTTGTTCTCTGTTCCCATGGAGGGCACAGCTGAGAAACCTCCCCGGAGCTTAGTTCTTCTTTGTAATAACAGGGTTCGCCAAGAGTCAACTTCACCTCCATGTCAGTGGGTTCTTGTTGTTTGGCATCTTGTTTAGCATCTTGTGTGTGTATTTTTTTGTTTTTGTTTTTAATTGGAAACATATACACAACGAAGCTTTTGCCAGCACAACTTCCACATTTGCAATTCGGTGACATCAATGATGTACTTCACCAATATCACTATCCTTTGTCAAAATATTCCCCTATCTTTAATATAAACGCAGTTCCCCCAAGGAAAACACCTTTCCTTCCCCTCTCCCATAATCACTGGTAATCTTTCTCTTTGCATATTTCCTATAAGGGAGATCATACAGCATTTGCTCTTTTGTGACTGATATCAAGCAACTGAATGTGTTCAAGGTTCATATATGTTGCAACATACATCCAAGTTCCCTTTCTCTTTATGACTGCATCATGTCCATTTTATGTGGATACCACATTTTATTTCTCTATTCATCTGTTAATGAATGTTCAATTGTTTCTGGTTTAGGTATTTGTTTTTCATGTAAGCATTTGGCATTTTTTAGGATGATGTTGGTCATGCTATATTTGCACATCCCTAATTCGATAAAACCGTTTGACATGCCTCATAATTAATCAAATGTTTGAGACATATGGCGATCCTTTTCAACCAAGAGGAAACAGAAATGAAGAGGATTAAAGCTCCTGCTGAAAGTCACACCGTTGAATGCAGAACCTGAACTTGACCCCACCCCCATCCCCACCCCAGCCTCTTTAGGCCAGTTCTCATGTTTCTTTTGAACTCTTCCGGCAGTCCTTCTGAATTTCAGTTGTCTGGCAATTGTCAACTTTATTCCAAAGAGAATGCTTATGGAAGCAAATTCCAGGCTGACATCATTGATGTTAAGACCAAGAAAAGTAGGGCCCCTCACAGGCAGAAACAGTGCATAAACTGACCTACAGAGTGAGCCCAGTGAGCTGAGGAGGGGTGGGACAGTGCGGGCTCTGTTTGGGACAGATGTGTCCTGCTGTCATTGGGAGTGTCTCCCTTGCTGGGTTATATTTGTTTGAATATGTTAGTCTGCCTCTGTCTGCTCAGCTCCAATTCAGTCACATGTCTTTGGGCTGCAGAACCTTGATACTTTGCAGGGAGAAATGAACGTTGGTCCCTGTCAGTTTCGTTCAGGAGTCACAGTGCGGTCAGGGTGACGGGTTCAATTTCAGGGCTGCAGGTGATGTCATGGACATTTCAGGAACCTCGGTGAGATAGTGGCTCTAGGTTCCTGGATCGTTTAAGAGACAGGAGTCACTCTAGCACCTCTGCCCACATAGCCCACATAATGTGGATGTCAGTGGTCCCTACATTAAGGTCAGAAAGATACAGGGATGATTTAGTTGCCAATTTGTGAAGCTATCTATCTTTTTTTTTTTTTTAATGAGAGTTGAAAACCTTGTCTTTCTCCCTTGGAGCACCCACTGCTTTCAATCTGTTTTCCTTGAATTTAACTGCCTGAGACAGAACCACTGTGCAACCAGGTCTTTCTGGATATCGTTTACCAAAAGCAATGTCAAACTATGGTCGCTGTGCATCAAAGCAAGTAGTTAGCAGGGAGTTTAGTGTTTGAGTTACTTGTTCGCAAGTGTGGACAGTGTGCCAGGCATTTTTTAAAAGTTGTATGCATGCATTCATGGATTTCCTTCTCATAGAAGCCATGGGATGCATGTGTGATCATTAGCACCCCTACCCCCCCCCTTTTCAGATGAGAAAACAGATGATTAAGTTTAAAAATTTTACAGATAAATTATACAACTGGGTCAAGGCCACACAGCTAGAAAGAGACAGAGGCAGGATTCAAACCCAGGTGTCTGCACTCTGAAGCCCCACACAGATCAATACTTGTCTTACCACCCAGTCTTTCCATGAGTTCCAGAGTACAGAGAAACACGGAGCACGCGGATGCCTGATTCGGGTCACACCCACTGCAGTGTACTCACCCAGACCATTAGCATGCGGCATCCTCACGGTTTAGCGTGCCTGTGTGAAATGAAACCAGGGTAATCTCTGCAGATGCTCCCATTGTCCTCTCATCTGAACTCTAAGAGCCTGCCTGCCTGCCTGGGGAATGAGGCCATGGATGCTAACTCCCTCCGTTGGGGGTGAAGCGCTCTATAATGTCAGTTATTCTTACCCTTGAGCTCCAATGCGCAATGGTTTATGTTCTCAGAGCTGCTGGTTCAGATCTCTCTGAAGGACTTAATCTACCCCCGAAAAGGAAATATGCCCCCCACCCCTCCATTATTTCCCCTCCTTGACCCTGTGAACCAAACAGAAACCCATTCTTCTGTACTTCCAAGACCCGGCTCAGAGAAATGCACATGGAACAACGTAGGCTGTTTGGAAATGTTACATGAAAGGGATTTTTTGACATGAATGTGCAGTGATTGAATATCTGGTTCAGTCCCTCACAAGTCATTTTACACAAGCGCTGGCTGCCAGTGCCACTGAAAATGCAAGCAGCTTTAGTGTCTGCAACCAGACAGACGGATTCTAGCCACAGAACAGACGGGTCCTAGCCACAGAACTGCCATAGATTGTGCAGAGCCCTAGGTCCCAAACTGGAAAACAAACTCGCAAAAACCTAAAAGAAATCCAATACAAAGTTCATTTTGAAATGGCTCTTACCTAACTTTTGGCTGACAATATAACTGCTTTGATTCAAAAATACTAGCTAAGACTACTTAAACACTCATAGATCGCAGAACTCCTTCTATAGCAGTCTCTGAGTTAGTTGAAAAGAATTCAGCTAATATTTGTTAGTAAGAATAATGCCAGTAAGTGTGACCCAAATTAAGGTCACTTTGACTTGCTTTAGCAATGGATAAGAATATCGATTTCACAAACATGACTTAATCTATATAACTGATGAAAAAGTGCTGTTTAAGAGTCACTCTCAGGAGTTGGTTTTCTTAAGTAGGTAGGGGGAGTCCACTGATAACTTTATTACTAACCAAACTTTCTGAGCAACTGGTTTTCAGGGGTAAATCTTAAAAGCATCAAATTCCAAAGCAGCAGAATTTTAAACTGCATGTCCACCTTCTCTGATATTTAGGTTTTTAAAAAATTACTCCAGTGATGCATTTAATCGGAGAAAGACGAGGCTTTCAACTTCTGTGTAGAGTTACAGTCTGTGGAGCCCCTAGCTCCCAAAAAGAGTTACATTCTAGGAAACTCACAGGGGCACCTCTGCCCTGTCCCATAGAGTCACCATGAGTCAGATCCCCTCAACAGCCATAACTGAGTGAGTGAGAAGTCAGTGAGTGGGCATTTAAAAAATCATCTGCAATCAAAGTAAAGTCAGTGCCCTCTTCCCAAACCCCAACCAAATCAGCTATTCAGGCAATTCAACCCACGGTGATCCTTGGGTCAGAGAAAAATCTGGCTTCAGGAGCTTTCAGAAGTGGATGACCATGTGGTGGCTCTGAAGTACCCGTGGGTGAACTTCAACAGCGGATGGTTCCAGTAAACACTGAGTGCTTAACTGTTAGGCACTCACTCCCATCATCCCAGTCGCACTTCTTCCCTCTCCTAATAGGTTGCTGTCATGGACGGGGTGCTTTTGAACTGATACTAACTCATAGTGACCTCTCATACCCACGGAGACAAAATGTTGCCTCATCCTGAAAATCCCCCCAAATCAGTACCGTGCTGGCTACCATTCCTGCAGCCACTGTCTTTTGCTGAGTCTGTGTATTATCAAGCATCATGTCCTGCTCCAGAAACTAGTTCTTCCCAATAACACATGTAAAGTCAGTTAGACAAAGCCTCACCCTAGCTTTTTAAGGAGTGTTCTGAGTAGATTTTCCTATGATGAATGTGTTGTTCTGGCAGTCTGTGTTCTATTCCATATTTTTCCCCAGATCATAATTTAGTTGCATCAAATTTTCCTCAACCTTTCTGATTAATTGCCCAGCTTTTGCATGATACAACTCCCTTAGTCTGGGTGTACTTAGACCATAGGGGCATCTTTGTCTTTTAATACTGAAAAAGGGGTCTCTTGCAGATTTTCACAATGCAATGACATTCTCTTTTACTGCTACTGTCATGAACTTTATGATCCAAGTAAAATGAAATTCGGACCACTTACAGTTTCTCCATTTATCATGATGTTGCTTATTGACCCAATTGTGAGGATTTTTGTTTTCTTAATGTTGAAGTATAATCCATATTGCAAGTCATAGTATTTGCTTTTTGTTATTAAGTGCTTCAAATCTTCACTTTCCGCAGGCGAGGTTCTGTAACCTGTAGCACACAGGTGGCTAAGAAAAGTTTCTCAATCCCTGATGCCACATTTACTTTCACATAGTCCAGTTTCAATAAATTGCTTGCTCAGCAGAGATTGAATTAAGTATGCTAAAATCTACAACCCAGACACACACCTTTCCTGATTGTAAACCATGCATTATCATCCCTTTATTCAGTTTGAAAGATTGCGACTTGGTCTGTGCACTCATTCTGTATGAGCACAATTAAATGCCCTGGATTCTTTATTCTTTGCAGTGTCATCCATAGTTATGTTCCATGAAGTTGGATGTTTTTGCATTCCAATAAAATGCAGGTAAGCATCTTTCTGGCATTATCTGCTTTCAGCCAATGTCCACCTGCCATCTGCAATTACCATCATCATTCCACATTGCCTTCTGAGTCCAGTTTGAATTTCTGGCAGTTCCCTGTGGATGCTCTGCTGCAACATTGTTTAAATTTTCTTCGGTGAAAGCTTATTTAGGTATGATGCTAATGATGGTTTGATGATTTCCTCCTTCTTTTGCATCATCTTTCTTTGGAATTGGGACTTCAGGGAACCATGTAGCATCCTTCCACATTTCTTGGCATAGAGATGTGAATGTGTCTCGCATTGCTTCTGTGTGCTGAAACGTCTCATAAAGGATTCCTTCAACTCCTGCAATGTGTTCATTACTACTTGATTATTATAAATCCTGATCACTTATTGCTTCCTAAGTGGTTGAACATCATGTGTGTGTGCGCGTGCGTGCATGCACTGCGCCTTTGTATTCCTTTCATGCTCTTTTGATGCTTCCGCTGTTTAATATTTTGCCAATAGAATCCTTCAATATTGCTCCTCCAGGCTTAACTTTTTCCTTCAGTTTTTCAGTTTGAGAAATGTTGAGTGTTTTCTTGATTTGCTAACTTTAGGTCTTTGTACATTTCATTAAACTTTATACTTTCATTATGTTTTACTTTATCTTCTTGACCTGCGTGCGGTGTGCAATCTATTCAAATCCTTACTTCAGCATTTCTCCTATTTTTTTTCTTTCAAGGACAAATTTCAAAGTCTCTTTTGACTTCCATTTTGATTTTTTTTGGTGTGTTTTTCTTTTCCTGTCTTTTTCATCACATTTTGCTGTCTTCGTGTATGACATCCTTGGTGACATTCCAGACACCTGGTTTTCAGTCATCTTTGTTCTGTGTGCCAGTTTTTTAAATAGTCTCTGAATTCAGGTGGGACATACTCAAGTTGGTATTTTGGCTGTGGTGGACTGGTCTTAACTTTTTTTTAGCATCATCTTACCTTGCATATGCATCATTGATGGTCTGTCTTGCAGATGGTCCCTGGCCTTATTCTCACTGCTGACTTTCAGCTTCTTTCTCAATTCCTTTACAGATGTAATCAATTTGATTCCTGTGTGTACAATAAAGTCCACATGAATGACTAGCATTCATGTTATTTTTTTAAGATAATTGTAGTGCACAAGTTGTTGGTCTGTCTTGCACATTTTTATCACACAATCTCTGGCGTCATTTCTATCACCAAAGCCATATTTCTAACTAAGGCTCCTCCTTTGTTCCTTTTTTCCATACTGGAATTTCACCAGAATCATCAATATGTCTTTATTGCATCTACTCTAGTTAGCCTTGTACATCCCCTTCCAGGCCTTTCTCTACATAGTTTTATGTGCAAATACATTAAATTTTCAAAATCTATAATGTGGAGATAAAATATTAGTTGCCTATTATTGCCACAGGGCTTGGTGTTTAAAATAACAAACATATGCTGTGTCACACATTTTCCTGAGAGTTAGGAATCCAAGAGTTGCAAAAGTGAGTCTTTCTGACTTTGGGAGATCTGATCAGAATGGGAGCCAGCATTGCAGTCAGCCAGAAGCGCACCTGGGGCTGAAGGGCCTTCTCCCACCATCCACATTGTCATGGCTGTCATGGTTTGGAAACCCCAAACCCTCCTCAGTTGTTGGTGAGAGGCTTCCATTTCCTTTTACGGAGCCTCTCCAAAAAGTGCCCTCAGTGTTTTTCAAACTGGCAGCTGTCCTTCCACAGAGAACACAGAGGAAATGATCATGACTTGATGACCAAGTCTTGCAAGTGAAACTTAGTCATCTTTGCCATATGCCCACTTCCAAGGGGAGACTAGTTAACTCCCACCTCCTAAGGAAGGCATATAAAAAATGTCTGGTCATATTTTTAAATAACTGTGTGCATACTGCGCATAGGATTTTGAGACTTTCTTTTCTCCCTCAACAATTTTTCTCTAAAGGCTTCCTTTGCCAGTCCCTACCAGTCAGACTCATTTTTCTAATCTGCGTCAGAGTATCCATTCCCAATATCTTGATAGATTTACCTTAAAATTGAGTCACGATATTATTTGTTATTGCAGTGAATACCCCAGTAAGAGTGCTTGCCTGATACCTTTGTGTGTGAACACTAGGATTTCTGTAGGGAAATCACCTCAACATGGAATTGCTAGATGAAGGATCTGCTTGCCATAGCGGTTACTGCCAGCCTGTCCTCCCAGCATTGCTGCTTTAATTTCTAATCACTTCTCATTCCTGACAAGACACTTGAGGGACATGAGGAGGAACATTTTTAGGTGAAATATATTAAGGAACTTGCAGATAATTCGATGTTCCTCAGTTTTGTGAGAAGCCTGAGAATGACCCAAAGAATGAGTGCGGTCTCTCCCCTTCCACTCTGCTTGATTTCAGCAAAAATCCCTAAAGAAGCAGAGAGCTTAACTGATGTTTGCCAAGGACTTGGGCTGTTGTCAGGTACAAGGTGCCTCTGGAGAGCCAGGTTGATTACTGTTCATTCACAACCATTTCCTTCACAAGAGTAGCAGCTGAGAAATCACCTGCGCAAATCTGGCATGGGGGATTCCATGCAAAGAAAAATGTCATCTTAGAAGCAAATATTCCTGGACATTGGCTATGCTTTCTTATTACAACTGATATTGCATAAAATCCCCATATCGGCTGGGAATGTCTAATATAGAACATTCTTCATTTAAACCAAGGATCAAAGTGACTTCCTTCCTTGCAAGCTGTCGGCTATCCTTGGCTGGCCAGAAAGTTCCTCCCTATTACATCACTAATTAACAGGAGCTACTAACTCTGGATGTGGTGGAGTGACCCTGTTAGGTGTTGACAGGTCAGCTCATACCCATAGTGACCTTGCATGTAACAGAACTAAACACGCCTAGTCCTGCATCATACTCATAATTGGGATGCTTGAGCCTAGTGTTGCAGTCACTGTGGCAACCCATCGTCCATTCCCATAAGAGTCTCTCTTGTTCATCAACCTTACTAAGAAGGATGTCCTTGTCTAAGGACTGGTCTTTCCTGATAACATGTCCAAAGTACATGACAGGAAGTCTCTTCATCCTCACCTAAGTATTTTGGCAGCATTTCTTCCAGGACATGATTTTTCTCTCAAGAAACTTCACGAAAACTGGGACCTATCATCACAGAATATGCCTTTCTTACTCCTCCTTTGAATCTTGGCTCAGAGAATCTTTCCCAGTGCTCCCCAACAAAATCGGTTCTCTACACTGCATGCTTTGTCAACTTTGTGTATCTCTTCTTCATAATTTAAAAAATGTTAATTAGGTGGGGATGTGCATTTCAGACCACCAATTTTATGTTCAACATCTTATACTACTTAATACATCTCCCCATAGTCTGCCTCGCGGCCCTTTTTTTCTCTTTTCCCTCTTGTAGAATACCACCCCACCCGTCATTCAAGTTAAATCTATCTCCCTTACTAATTCTCCTGCCCTCCTTCCTTTTCTTATCCACCCAAAGTCGTGGTGACTTTGGTAACAACCTAAGTCTGTTTTGGGAGGGATGAAAACCTTTGTCTTGATTTTTCCTTTATAACAGGAGCCCTGCTGGTTCAGGACTTACAAGTTGGGCTGCTGATCACAGATCAACTGTTCAAAACCTCCTGCTGCTCCTTGGGAGTAAGATGGGACTTTCTCCTCTCTTCAAGAAAGCCAGTCTCAGGAACTGACAGAAGCAGTTCTGTCCTGCCTTGTGAGTTGGAAGACACGTGATGGCTCTGAGCTTTTGAGAACGATGGTCTCAATCAATGTATCTCCCTCTTGTGATTGACTGATTTCACCCAGCATAACGTTCTCCAAAGTCCATTCATGCCATGAGGTGTTCCATGGTTTCATCACTTTTCTTTAGCTATGTGTAGTATTCTGTTGTATGTATATTTCAATGCTTATTTATTCATTGCATTAATGGGCATTTGTTTTTAACCATTGTCTTGCTATTATGGTGAACATGGATCTGCATATATCTGTTCATACTATGGCTCTGACCATTGATGGTATAAACACGTAATTTAGGGTCCCCTCCCCCACCCCATGCATGAACAGTGCCATACCATGTTCCACAGTGGCCACATGGTTTTACACTTACATCAGTAGTATGTGGATGTTCCCATCTCTCTGCAGCTTCTCCAGCACTTCCTGCTTTCTGTTTGTCTGAGATTTGATATCAATGCTCATGTGAGGTGATATCACATTGTCATTTTGATCTACCTCTCTTAGAAGGCTAGTAAAATTGGCATTTTTTCATGTTTCTTGGCCAACTGGATGTCTTCTTTGGTGAACTGTCTGATCATGCCCTCTGTGGTTTTAATTGAATTATTCATCTTTTTCCTCCTTGATAATTTTTGTTGTTAGAGGGTACCAAGTGACTTTTGACATGTGTCCAACGGAGCCAAACCCTTCCTTGGTCCTGTAACATTCTCACAACCATTCTCATGTTTGAGCCCACTAATATATACAGTTTGTCACTTATTAATACACTGGCAATTCAGTGGCTGTGAGATTGCTTTCTGTGCTTACACCAGGTGCTATAATCTCCCTGTGGGTCTGGATTGTGTTTTCTGCTTACTGTTTCCCTGGAGCATGGCAAAGTGCTTGCCACAGTGTAGAGAATCAATATTATTTAGTTCATTAATGAGTTGCTTTATTAAAGGATCTTAAAAAAGCACACTAAAGAAACCCAGAGACTTGTTTAACTTGTCAAGCACACTCCAAATCGTACTCAGCAGATATTTATTGATCATAGCCTATGATCCAGACTATGACTTGGGTACTGAAGTTACAGTCATACTATAATAAAAATAATACACATAATTTTTTATCTAGTTTTACAGCAGAGAAGCCATGTGATCAATGAGTTAAATAAAATAAATAGCATAATTTCAGATTCCTAAGCCCTGAAAAATGTAAGGAAACCATGATCTGGGTAGTCTGAGATCTCCAGAGCGAAGACTTTGGGATGAGTCCTGAGTCATGAAAATCAGCCAGCCTTAGGAAATGGTAAAGGAGCCCTGAGGGCATGTTGGTTATACCTTGGGGTTGCTAACTGTAAGGTCAGCAGTTTGAAACCACCAGCTGCTCCTCAGAAAAAAAGAGTTTTCTTTTTTGGTGAATATTTACAGTCTTGGAAACTCACAGAGAAAGTTCTACTCTGTCTTCTAGGGTTGCGAAGAGTTCGCATCAAATCAGTGGCAGCAAGGTGGGGGAGGATGGAGGAAGTTGTAAGCAGATCCTTTTCTCAACCTCAATAAATGCATCCATTTGCTGAAGTCAAAAAACCTTGGACCTACCCTTGACTTCTTTATTTCATAACTCATGTCGCATCCAATCCAAAGGCAAGCCCTGTCCATTTATCATCAAGATGCCATTTCTCCTTGCCCTCACTGTCCAAGCCATCACCATCTGTCATTCCGACTCTAATTACATCCTTCAACAGCGTTTTTCTCTTTTCCCTGTCTCCACCCACTCTCTATTCTTTGTAAGCCATATGTTGGTCACTCTCCTACTCAGAATCTTCCAGCTGTTTGTCCACTGAGGGAAAAGATCCACAATATTCACCATGGCCTAAAAGAAGTCTAATTTTGTCTACCTTCACCCCAATCCCAGTTTCCCCCAGTCTCCTACCTCTATGCACATGCACACTCTCATTCTTCTCCAGCTTCTTTGCATTTCAGATCTCTCTCTCTCTCTCTCTCTCTCTCTCTCTCTCTCTCTCTGAATTGCTTGCTGCCCTGTGTTTTTGTGTTCTGCCCCCATTTCTGCATTCAGGTTCTGCTCAAGTGTTCACCAGAAGCTTTCCCCACTTGCTATCTAAACCTACAATCGCCATCATCCATGCCTCAGCTCTGCCTAGTAGTTCTTTGAGAGACTTTACCTGACTTGACATCATTGATGTAGCTCTACCATTGAAATGGAAGCTCCATGGTAGTAGGACTGGGCTGGCTCTGTTAACACTGTCATCTCAATTCCTGGAATAGTGGTCTGTTCGCAATACTTATTGAGTGAAGAAGGAAGAAGGACAAAAGGCAAAAACCTTGAGACTTGCTGTGTGGAAAGGGCAGAAAGGAGGCAGGAGAGGGTAGAAAGGAGAAGAAGCTGAATAGTCAGGCAAGGGTCACAACACACATGGCCTAATACACAATGGCAAGGGGCTCTGATTTTATGGTGAGGAATAGAAAGAAACCTCTAGAAATTTTGTTTTGCTGTGCTTTCTTCAGCAAGTAACAAAGCATTTGGAGAATCATTTCCCTGTATGTCTTCTTCCTCTCTCTTTAGCCTGTGATGTCCATCAGTAGAACTTGGAATTATGCTTTCATCCTACCGGTGTGTGCAGATTAAATAGCACATACCAAAGCTGCCACTGGACTAACCTCCCCCCCATGTGGCCCTCCTGCCACCGGTTGGGTTTCCTGGAAAGCATTTCTTGCTCTCTGCTAGCCATGCTTACAGCTAGGTGTACTGTGTCCCTACTTTGAATTGTTGTATAAATATACCTCCCCGTGGAGCCTCAACTGAACTCCCTAAGCTAAGTTAATGCCCCTTCACCCATGTGTTCACTCAGCCCCATGTTAGGAGAGCCCATGAAACCCTACTTTGTGACGTTGTTGTGCCTGTTATTCCAGCTAGTCTTTGCTACTTGAAGTTAGGCACCATCTCTTGCTCATTCCTCATTCTGAGAGCACCAACACCCGGTCATCTGGATTCAACCTACTGTGGTGTAAATGAGACTCATTTTGTTTTATGTTCATGCAAAATAGCTGCCAACACTAACAAAAACAAACCATTTTGTTTCATGGTTTTCTGGCTTCTGTTACAAATGTACTTAGAGACAATAGCAATAGTGTGCCTGTGTTCTCAAGTGGCAACAACCAGAGGACTTGAGTAGTCACTGTCCTCCTCAACGAGAACATGCTTTAGGAGTGGGAAAAAAAAGGTGTTTTAGCTTGCAAGTCACAGTCTTCACACTGCCTTGTAAATGTCTAACGCTGAGGTCTGATGTTCTTTGTCTTTTAACTTCTGCTCGAGCTCTTGTTTTCTGATGGCAAAACCCAATATTAAAGCTCTATGTGTATGATGACTGTCATCCATTCAATTTACAGAGAAACTGTAGGACAGAATAAGACTGTTGTGTTGGGAGCCTATAAATATGGAAGCAGACAGCCTCACCTTTCTCCACATTTTGAATGGCTGGCTGCAGAATGGACTCAGTATTACAGGGTTGACTCAATAGGGAGCGCTGGTGGACTCATGGGGTAGGCATTGGGCTACCAACCATAATGTCAGTATTTCAACACTCCCCAGTTACTCATAGGAGAAAAAAATGAGGCTGTTAGTGCCTCTAAAAGTTACTATCTCAGAAACCCCATTTAGAGTTGCCATGAATTGGAATCAGTTCAATGGCAGGGGGTTTAGTTTGGAGTTTAGGTCCTAAAATAGACAAATGCTTACAATTGCTGATTAAAACCAGAGGCCTTGATGACTCCGTATAGTAAAGATGTCAATTCTTCCTGAAGGATATGCAAATTAAATGGCATTTCCAATCAGAATTCCAGTGAGTTTTTTTGTGTTGTTGTAACTAAGGACAAGTTTATTCTATAAAGTATATGGAAAATCAAAGGGACTAAAATCACTAAGATTCAAGATTTTTTTCTAAAGTGGGAGGAATTTAGCCCACCAGATTTCAAGACTTACTTTATAATTATTGTGTTAAAGACTGTTGTACCAGTAGAAGGATAAGACATTTAGAGCTATGAAACAAGAAAAAGCCCAGGCGTAGCCCCACACACTTCCATATACACATATCCACATGCTCAACTATGTTTGAACAAAGGTACAAAGTATCATGGCCTTTTTTAATGTTAATAAATAAGTTTGGAGAGACTCTTACAGTTTTTATAACAATCCATACATCAATTGTATCAAGCACATTTAAACACAGGTTGAGATCATAACCTTTTTAGCAAATAGTTCTGGGGCAACTGGATCTCTATGTGGCATAAAGATACATTTTGCTTCATTTGTCTTATACAGCACACGCAATGTGCAATTCAAAATGGGCTATAGATTTAAATATAAAACATGAAACTAAAAAGTTTTTAAGAGTCCTTGGATTTGACAGCCAAAGCACAATTCGTAAGGGGGAACAGTGATTACTAGTATTCAACACAATTAGCCACTTGATCCATGAAAGCTGCAAAGGCATGATGTTGACTAGGAGTAAATATTTGCAAACCACACCTGGGACAAAGGACTGGTCTCTAGATTATGTAAAGAATTCTCAAATCTCAAGAGTAAGAAAATAAAATCAACTAAGACATGGGCAAAAGATACAAATAGACATTTCATCAAAGAGTGTATACAGATGGCAAATAGACTCATGAAAAGATGTTCGACATCATAGCCATTAGGGAAATGCACATTAAAACCCCAATAAGATATCACTGCACACCTGTCACAATGAGTAAAATGAAAGAAAAAAATAGTGACAGTACCAAAAGCCAATGGGGAGGGGGATAGACCACATCCCTCACATAATGCTGGTGGAAATACAGAACTGTGCAGTCTCTCTGGAAAACAGTGTGACAGTTTCTTTAAAATTAAACACCAAATTTCTATAACCTCCATATGCTCCAGCAGCGAAACTTCTAGACCATTGCTTCTTAAATTTGTTTTCCTCTTTCCACCCAGCATCCCCTGGTAATTGAAACGCTTGCACAGTAGCCCACAATCCAGGATAGAATGTAGGTATCTCCTTTTATAGCTCCCCCTGTGTTGCAGGGGACAATCACACCCACCATTGTAAGCATTTCACTTAGGAAAATAAATTTTTTTTCTCTAAAATGAACCTTAACATCTACATAGAACCTATATACTAGCCTAGAGGCAAATGTGTATAACAATTGTTCATAGTTGCCCCAAACTGGAAATAACTCAGGTAGCCTTCACCAGGTTAAACTCTGGGGCATCCAGACAATAGAATACTACTTAGCAATTAAAAAAAAATCTATTGATACTACCTGAATGATTCTCCAGAGAAAAATGCTAAATGTTGTAAAATCCAGGCCCCTAAGGGTTATGTACAGTATGATTCCATTTTATAAAACTCTTGAAATGACAAGATGATAGAAATGGTTGCTGGGGGTTAGAGTGGGGACTGTGAGAGGCAAGTAAGGTGATGTGGTGAGGGCCCTTGGTGGGGGGAGGGAGGGAAGGGAATGCCCCCTATCTTGAAAGTATCAAAGTTCATATCCTGGCTGATGCTGCATTATAATTATCTAGGGAGCTACCACGGGGTGCAGACAATGGGGGGATGAAGGGGAATTCAATATTTGCACAACTGCACGTGAAACTACCCACAGTCAATGATAGGCTTTCTACGTAGATAGTGGCCTTTGGCTCCCCAAGACCGACCTTGACAGAAACGGGCTACCTCGTCTTTCCTCTGAGGGTTCCACCCAGGAGACGGGCTGATCGGCTGAGCCAGTGTCAGCCACTGCGCCACCAGGGCTCTGTGTGTGAAACCACCGTGATCTGAACATTTTTAAAAAGTCTAATTTTGTTTTCAATATAAATAAAAAAGCAAATGCAGGCTTTGGGAGTTTAAGAGCTGTGGACTTATGTAAATTCCTGCTCTGCCCTTACTAACTCCGTGACCCTGAGCAGTTTATTAGCCTCTGTGAGGTTGAAGGTCTCTGTGGGGATCATAACACACCTCGTGCTCTGATTGTATTGAAGAGGACGTGAGGTCGGTGCCCGTCTGAGGATTAACAGCTCCGGATTGGAGCTGGTTTTGCTGCTGCCTTTTGTAGAAATCAGAAGCCCGGGAGTGGTGTGGTTCAGGTGAGGTCCCCACTCAATTCATGGCCCCCCTTTTTAAAAACATTTTATCCATGCATCAATTGTATTGAGCACATTTGTACATTTGTTGAGTTCATGGCATTCTTAACTGCAGAATCCATTGCCATCATGTTGATTTTGTTATGCAGCAACCATATATATGTGTGTATTCATATTTATGAATATATATATTCATTCTGAGACTGTACTTCTCTATGGAAACATCTCATCTTTTTCTGTCAGCGCAGCTGGTAGGTTTAAACCATTGACCTTCAGGTTAGCACCCACCTTTTGTTCTAGTATTTTTCCCTTTTGTGCTCTTATACCAAATTAACAGTTCTGCTGTTAGGAAGTAGGACCAAACTACATGTGAAGTGTTTGCATCCTAACCATTTAACAGCTGTTCAAAAAAAGTGAGATCATTTTTCTATTTCATTCATAACCACAATTACTTACAATGAGGTGTGCATGTGTCTGCTACATACTTCAGAGCTGCTTGCAATCCAAATGGAAACCAACCACCTCGCTTGATTTTGAGGTACGATGTGTTTTGAATCACATTAAATGCCAAGAATACAACTTGGCAAAAATGAGTTATTAAAGCGAATACCAGTAAAACTAAACAAAGTGCATGCATGCTTTGTGTGTGTGTACATTGTATACTTCCTACCCTTAGTAATACATGCTGCATACCATGTTTCAGCAGGTAATTTTCTGATGTTAGTATAACCCAACGTTCAAGTCCCACCCTCCCTCCCTGCCATCAAGTCAACCCTATAGGACAGGGTGGAATAGCATTTCCAAGACTACCTCTACGGCACTAGAGCGTCTCGTCTTTCTCACCAAATATTCACTTACACATATTCAAAATGGATTTGCAAAGATAATGACAATAAAGGCAATGACGATGAAACTGAAAGCAAAACCTGAAATGGCTGTTATGTCAGAATGGACGCCATAGTTGTCAGCCTGGAACCCCTTTGCGCATCTAGGATGGCCTGCATGCCACACCCTGGCGGCTCAAACCCACTCACGCAGCTTCTCTGTGGGAGAGAGACCTGGAGACCATTTCCTATAAAGAGAAAACCTTGAAAATGCCATTCTACTCCCCCATTGGTCTCCCCATGTGTCAAAAACCAACTTTGCATCGAGGAATGTTTACGCTGTGAGTCCCCTCGTGCCCGTGGTTTTTGATGTATCTGACCGATGTGGGAAGTCACCATGTTCCCTTTAAACTTCTAATGCCCTCCAGGGTCTTGTGAGTGGGCTGCAAAACCATGGGCGTGCGCCGCTGCTCAAAGGCCGGCTGATCCACTTCTGAAAACTCACGGAGCCCAGGCCTGCTCTGTCGGCACACCCGGGCTGCCAGGGGTCAGCATCGACTCAGAGGGCAACGTTTCATTTTTAAATCAATATCAGCTCCCTCTGTTATAATAAATGCACTGCGCCGATGCAAGTTGTCGGCAGTACGTGAGTGGATAGGGGAGGACTCTATAGTCCCAAACGCTCTACTTTTTGCTTCATTTTTCTGTACACTTAAAATTGCTCCAAAACCAAAAATCTATTGTTTAAGAGTAAGAAAAGAAAATAGTCCCCAGAACCTTTGTCTCACAAGATTTGACGCGATCAGTGAATGCAGACTCAATGTTCAGATCACCCCTGAACAGGCCTTGGCATTTGCCACCCTCTTTAATCACTTAGGATTGCATCCAAGCTGCTTTGCCCAAGTGTAGAAAGGAACCCAAACAAGAAGTGTCCTCAGGCTTTCTAGAAAAGATGAGCCCCAGGCAAGGGGCAATGCCAGCAGTTGCTGTGGCATTGGCAGGGAGAAGCCGTGGGAGGTCAAGTTCTCCTGGCCCAGGAGCCTCCCCCTCTGTTTCTCCACAGGAGAGAGAGAAGAAAATACCTTTCTAGCTATTTCCCTCTCTTGTCACAGGGTTCTCCCCCACCACATCACCCCTAGAACACAGCCCTTAAAAGAGATCAACTTTCTCTCTGCCTTTTCAATTTGTCGCCTGGAGATTGCTGGAAGTAAGGCTGTTTTATGCATCTCTGGAGCCACGTGTGACCTCCTTAAAAAAAAAAAAAAAAAAACCCTCCCAGCACCAAAACTGTTTCAAAGTCAAAGTTACTATTTGACATCCCCAGATGTCCGTCGTTGCAGGCCCTGGTGATAAATGTTGTTTAGTCAAGGTAGAACTGATTAGGGTCCCTCTCCAAGAAAGTGAGAGAATCGGAGTGACCATAAAGCAGCTGGTAATTTCCCTCTCCAAGTGAGGGGGATTGTGCACAGTGGTGGAAAAGCACGCTCTGGGTCCCCAGCCTAATTGTCTTGATTAACACGCTGCACGGCCATTGCAGGTGTAGCGCGTAATCGCTCTATAAGGTTTTCATAGGCAGCCCAATTAAAACCTGTCAGGGAGCCAAGAACTAGCAGCATGTGCATCCTAACACCGAAAGTCAAAACATGCTCCCTAAATAATAATGGCGTGCATTTCTAGGATAATGTGTGGCTTGAAAGGAGAGTAACTTTCACCTACTTTATGCCACTTTTCTCCTCCCTTGGAAGGCAAAGCATTTAAGTGAAAAAAAATAGATTCAGAGGGATTCCGTGACTTCCTAAAGTAGAAGAGTCTAATAATTATCCCTGGAGGTGGGGGTGCCGTGGGTTAATGTGCTCAGCTGCAACCGGAGAAGTGGAAGGTTTGAAATCCAGCCGGGGGTGGTTTGGAAGAAAGGACTGGTGATCTCCTTGAGAAAAATCAGTCTTTGGAAAACCCCTGGGATGCAGTTATACTTCAGCACACAATTTCTTTAAAAAAAAATCATCATTTTAGAACTGCTTGTGGTAAAGATATGATAGGCATTTAACGCACACTCTTCTGCCCATGTGGCAATAGCGAACGTTCATCTAGCACTTTACAACTTACAAAATGTTATTGTATTTATTTCCCTATTACATTTCCATAACAGTCCTGTAAGTCAGGTTTTTATTGTTCCATTGTTTTAATGGACTGAAAAGCTCACCCCAGACTCTTAGTGAAATTCTCCCTTTCGTTTTTTAGTGGAGGAAACTCAAGTGTTGCTCCGGTTCCTCCCTTTATACGAGGGCGTATCTTCCCAAGTCGTAAGACCAGGATACGACGCAGAGATCTTTCCCCATCATTCTGAGCTTGGTGAACAGAGAAGGCACATTTCCAATGGGGACTTGGGGGCTAATGAGGCAGGCAGCTCATCGACCACTGCAAAGAGACAGATGCCTCTGCTTGCCACAAGGCCCAGCTTGGAACAGTTGAAGAGCTTGTGTCTATTATTTATCCCCAAGTTGGGAATGGGAGGTTGACATTCTAAACTCTAATATAAATTTGGCTCTTGCCCTCTTTCCTGCCCGATCTCTGAGGATGCTGACCATGTGTGTTTGGTAAAAGTACTTTTGTTGGGTTTCCTGGCCATCCACCAGAGGACAGGCTCTGCTTCCCAGGAGCTGGCAGCTCTTTCCAAAGCCCTGAAGGATTTTGAATAGCCCTGAAGCAGTGGATAAATGTCTTAGCAGGCCCGGCCTGCTCAGAAGTACACGGACAGCTTGCTCAAAGGGAAAACAAGCCCTAAGCGATTCTCCAGCAGAGCCGCAATCTCTTGCAGTAGAATGTGCTGTGCTTTGTTTCTTGGTGATGAGGAATGAGAAGGAACCCCTCACTGGCTCTCCTGATAGTTTGTAGGCGATGGCTGAGTCCCCGATACAAATGAGGGCCTGGCTCATGTCCCAGCACTGATGGAGCACCAAGATGGTTCCCTGGTGACCCGCGCGAGGGTGGGAGTGGAATTTCACATTTCTCTCAGCTGGAAGGGCAGTGTTTTCGGCCCATTGTTTATTCTGAACGCTCTCTTTGGAACCAGCCTGCTTGCTCTGCTGGAGGAGGAAGAGAATGAGTTCTGCATTCCCTATGGTGCAAAGCCTGGGGGCCACATTCCTGGACCCTCCAAAGCCAAAGATGATGCCCCTTTTCAGAGCCGTTGACTGCCAGTGCCTCTTTCACTACAGTATCTGTGTCTGCTCCATCATCCTAGTCTGAAGTCTGCAGTGGAATTAACATAGCCAAGTTGATGGCAGGTCAATGCAAGCAATCTCTTTCATTTGAAAGAAAGGGGTGGGGGAAAGAAAGCATATCTGGGGGTGAAAGGACATGTAGGGAAGACCTTACAGTCTATTGCCTAATATAAACATTATTAAAAAGGTGAAGGAACAAGAACCTATTCACAGAACTCTATCAGAATTCATTTATAAACAAGGATAGCTACCTGTACGTAGACAGATAGCCTCCCACCATTTTACAAAGCTGTTTCCAAGCCTCATATGAATAAACCTACACGTGACTGAGCTTAATGCAGTTGAATTGATTTCCGTCTCCTAACCTGTGATTCTGTCACAGAGGGGAGGAATCGATAAGGTCAGCTGGGCCCACTTTCGCACGTCATCCAGGCCTGGTTTAATCTTGGTAATCCTGGCTGCACACCACTCGATATGGAGGCAGATTGATTGGCAGTGATATTTGCTCCATGATTTGTGAGCATATGTGGGGCACATTTTCGCGTGTGACTTGATGCACTGGGCTTTCTCCTGTCAGCTTACTAGTTTGGTGCCTGTTTGCTTTTTTATACTACAAAGAGCTTATGGGAGGGAAGGTTGGGGAGAATCAATTTGACAAGGAGACTTGAAATAAATTTTCCAGAGAATCAGGAAAGAGTTTTGTTTCTTTGTTTTGCTTTTAAATGAAAGATCTTTGTTGTTGTTAGTGATCAGCAGGTTGATTGCAACACAGAATGAACCATGAGCTGTAATGAAACGGAATGCTTTTCTACCAATGCAGATTGCCAGATCTCTTTTCCCAGCGGCTACCTACCGGGTGAGGGAGAACTTCCTACCTTTTGGTTCAGAGCTGAGCGCTTCTTAATTCATACCATCAGGGCTCCATCCTATCCCACCTTACAACAAACAAACAAAAACACTCACGACCACTGAGTCAAATCTGGTTTATAATGACCTCATAGTGGACAGCACAATGCTTAACACTATGCCCCCCAGGACTCGGAAGACAGAATTTAGGTCTTGCGAAATTTGCATTGGAATGGATGTAGGCTGAGAAGGCTCACATGAGTGTGTGTGTGTGTGTGTGTGTGTGTGTGAGCATTTGAGGTATGTGTGTGTGTGTGGGGGGGGGGGGTTGCGTATAGCATAAAGTGACCAGATCTTAATCGAGACACCATGGGGGAGGGGGAAGATGAGAGGAGGGGTTCTTGATTAAAATTTGGTCTATGTGGAGCAACAATAATTTTCATAGAACACAAAAATAGTATATTAGTATATGTGCTGCCGAAGCAAGCACACAAAATAGTATTGTAATACATTTATTTTAATTCTAAAATGCCACGGGACTTTGTTCGATTGTTAAAAAGCAGGACATCTGGTCACCTTAATATAGCAGCTAATCAAGAAGTGTACCAAGCCATTATGGAGCCTCCAGTCTAGTATTAACGCCAGAGGCCTCTTCCCAGGCCACCCACCAGTTCCCTTCTATTGAAAAGAGCATCGCACGTGTCTCATAAGTGAGCAGAGTCCTCATGTTTCGAGACTGTCCAAATCCAACATTCCCTGAGTCCTCGCAGTCCAGTACACATTGAAGTCATCATCCTCAGGAGAGAAAATGGGAGAAAAGAGCCCCTTCCCCATCCACCAGCCACTCAGCCTCCTGCCATTGCTGCCTTTAAGCCACAAGGTTCTTGTTCGAGAGCTTTACATGAGATCTGGAATAAGTAAAATGCTTGGCACAGAACTTGATTCATGCACTACTAAAATGTATAACGTTGCATTCAGTGTTAATCACTAGTCTTTCATGATTGCCTATTCTCAATGGTTCTTCTCTGTCTACCCTACACATGAAACAACTGCACCCACCCCAAAACAGATGAGGAAATAGGAAGAGTGCCGCATAGTCAGAATGTCTGCAGGGAACCCTAACTGAACACTGGTGCTACATGTTCTGAGCATCAAGGCGTCGACACTGCAGTAGGAGGAACTGGGCAAGGAGGTCAACACGGTCCAGCAGGCCAACAGAGCTGGCCACTCGGTATCCCACCCAGAGCTCTGGCAGTCTCCCCTGCCTGACGATTTGGATATGCTCACTCAGAATGAGCATAGGCAGCAGCTTGCCCAACCTCACCATATGGTATGGCGTCCCTGTGCCACTATCGTCATGCACATTTTAAATTTATTAAGGAGCCTTTGAATAAAAAAAAAAGAAAGAAAAGAAATACCCATTGGAGCAATAAAACCCCAAATCGAACAATTTCATGGTTAGCCAGTAATTCTTCAAAGCAGTTTTATTCTGACACGTACACAACATTTCCCTCTGTAAGAACGTGGAGATTTGATTCCTCCAGAGCCCATTACATAGACAGATTGGCCCCCGAGATAATTACAAGAAGATAGTCTAATGGGTGCGATTAGGGAAATCCCATTACCTCCATGAAGAATCATCAGTGATGTGTGTGTGCCCAGGCAAGTCTCCCCCCTTAAAGGTACAATTTCTTACCTGGCAATACAGATAGTATGGTCTACCCGTTTATATTTGGAAACTAGGTTAATATCGACCTGTCAAAAAGATTGCTGAACTAGAATATGTTTACTATGTTTCAAAAAGAATAATGTTTGACTTCAAAGGTGTATCTGACATGACAGGCTAGAATAAATGAAAATTTAGTTGACCTCAAATGATGGACCCTCAGTATTCGAAGCAACCGTCTTCAGCAACCAGGAAGGAGCAGTTCCAGCAGACCTGAGAGGTGGTGACCCAGCCGCTATTGAAAGGACT
The DNA here is from genome assembly GCA_004026705.1 of Nesogale talazaci. Lineage (NCBI taxonomy): Eukaryota > Metazoa > Chordata > Mammalia > Afrosoricida > Tenrecidae > Nesogale > Nesogale talazaci. Next base: position 149,145 of record PVJH01001451.1, read on the forward strand.
TGAGCCTCAGAGCTCTGCATACTCCTCCCATCATGGGGCAATGCTCACCAACAACTGCGAGAGACAATCCCTTACCACAAACGCAGACTCACTGCCATCAAATGGATTTTGCTTACCAGGGACCCTAAAGGACAGAGAAGAATGATGTGTGGGTTTTTGAGACTCAATGTGTACAGGAGCCCAAAGCTTCATCTTTCTCCCTCCGAGCAGCTGCCAGTTCAAACTGGACTAGGTCACCAAAGTTGCTCGGGCTGTTGTTGTTTCTCCTAATCCCTGGTGACATAGTGGCTGGTTGTGCATTGGGCTGCTAACTGCAAGGCCACCCATTAGAAACCACCAACCGCTCCAGGAGAGAATGAGGGTTTTCTGTTCTCATAAAGAGTGAAAGTCTTAGGAACTCACAAGGGCAGTTCTGACCTCTTACATTGGGTCACTATGAATCAGCATCAGCTCCCTCCATGGCAGTGAGTTTTGTTTGGTTTTGTTAACTCTAAGGGGGAAGTGGTGACTCAGTGGTAGCGTCTGCATGGGTTTGAGTCCCAGTGGAGATGCACATATTACTGAAATGCTAACAGTCTCGTATAGTTTCTAGATTAATGCAGACTAACAGGAAAGACCTGGAGAGCTATCTCAGAAAGTCAACTAATGAGAATCACAATGGTTCTCTGTAAATTAAAAAGTAAAGTTGCCAGCTAGGTCTGAACTTTCCTCTTACTGGATGCTTCACCCTTATTGAATCATGTGTTCTCAAAATCCCTGTGGGAAGCATAGGCATTACCTGGAGAGCTTTGAAAATTGTAAATCCCCAGGTCCCATTCCCAAAGATTTTTACCTAGTGGAGCTGTGTTGGGGCCTAGAAATCAGCCACTTTAAAATGAATTCCTTTGATGTTCATAAGCTTTGAGGCCTGAAAACAACTTCAGAACTCCAGTGCCCTCTTGTGATCTTTCTTTGAGAGTACTAGGGGCTTGAGGTGGGGTTTTTTGTTTGTTTGCTTGCTTGCTTTTTCATTTTATCTTACCTTTAAGTCTCAGAAGGAATTCAGGCTTTCTCCCTTTGTGTCTCATTACAGAAAACATTCTTGTTTAGAAGAAAAATATCAGAGATTACAAGAATGTATCAAAGCATCCATTTTCCTCCATTAAAACAGAATTACCATAAGTATTCTAGTATCTATCCATCAAGAAACAGGACCACTACCAAGAATATTTTTCTGTGTCTATGTATCATCTCTATATTTAAAAGTATCATTTTAAGCTCAGCAGCCCAAACTCAGGAAGGAGAAAGGAAAGGAGATGTCTTTCAGCAGACCTTTTTACACCCAGGCATCCTATTTTTCCCTTCCTTGGATTCTATGGCTTTAGAGGCTCTTCTTTACAAAGGTCTTATTTGATGGTGATTTCAAAGCTTCCTACTTAGAGCTGTATGTAGAACACCCTCCTTTGAGGACTACAAGTGGGAGTAATTGCAGTATCTTCAAGGTTTTTCCCCCTCTTCCTGAAGGTGTCATCTTGTCACCATCTGTAACACCTGAGCAGGTCATATCCTCACCTGCCAGCCTTATTTCTTCTTTCTTGTGAACAGCCCTTCAGCCTTCTACGTTTGAGAGGTCTTGCATACCATGAGTCCACATAGGTAGCCCCACTTATACATTAATTCTTCATCATTGAATGGTATGAGACCCCTTCAAAAACCTATTAAAAATTAAGACCTCTCGGGGCGGGGGGGGGGGGGTGAGGAGAAACTGCACATATTACACACACATTTATGCATACAATTTCAAAAGGTCTGTTGGATCAACAGATTGAGTCCCTTCAAATCCACCAAGAAGTCCCACAAAAATCATTCATCAACTGTGCCACAGATAAGGCATGGAAGCACTGGGGATACTAACAAAGACAGGGATCTTTGTTGTAAGAATTTCAAACTAGTGTTAAAAGTAGATAAGAAAAAACAATGACAGCAAAGTATGGTAAACACCCGGAGGAAGTATGTCAAGGGCTACAATAGAATGTTTCTAAAACACAAGTCAGCCTTCCTCCTGAAAGTCCTTGATGCCTCCTTTTTACTGTCCATGAGGAACTGCATCCTGACCTTCAACCTAGCTTCTTAGTGTCATCTGGAAAGCTTTCTTCCATGTGCCATTTATATTGTTAGTCTCCAAATAGGCCATGCTTCTTTCTTCCTTCCTTCCTCAATCCTTTATCCTTTGACCAAGCTAACTCTTGTCTGTCTTGTAAGATGCTTCTTCCAGGGAACTGTCCCTCCTGCAAGTTACAGTGAAGATGGCATTCTGAGCTTGTGTTAGTTCTTATCACAGTATATTACAGCTACCTCTCTCTATCACTGTGACTTCATCAGTTATGCTCTCAAGAGAATAGACTATCATATTCAGAGTTATAGCCACACTAATGGATGCAAAATAGTGGATATCTATTTTGATTTACTAGCGTGCTAATTTCATAAAAACTCCTCAAAGCAATGTGTTTTAAGGCATTTTATTGTAGAAAGAGTGAAGAATCTGCCTATTTCAGAGTGAAGAATCTGCCTATTTATGTTCTATAATTAAAACTTCAACAACAGCTGATCAAGCTACTTTTTGTCCATGAGAAATCTAACTCTTGGTTACACATAGAAACAGAGCCAGAGCCAAAGATGGTTACTTAAGAGAAGCTCACCTGTCATTTGCTTGGCACTCTGCAAGATCCATTTTGGGGTAAATATATGAGTATTTCTTTTAAGAACCTATTGTTGGTAAAAATAAAAATGTGTAACAGGAAACAAAAGAGTTTCTCCATAGGAAATCAAGACGACACTCAATGTAGTTCCAAACGTCGTAGCACAAACTTTGGGATCTCACTGAAAATCACTTCCAAATGAGTACTTTGTTGAATCTATGCTTTCTTTCTTTCTTTCTTTCTTTCTTTCTTTCTTTCTTTCTTTCTTTCTCTCTCTCTCTCTCTCTCTCTCTCTCTCTCTTTCTTTCTTTCTTTTTTTAGGCATCACTGCCCTGGTGGTGGGAGTAGGAGATCCAGCCTTTGCTCCTGTGAGCTGGAATTGAAACTCTATCCCAGTGGGCCGCAGTCCCACACACAACCACTACGCCACCGGGGCTCAGCCGAATCTATGTTTTCTTTATAGCATTTGACCACAGGAAACATTCCACGGCACATCTGCCTGCCCCACCAGTCTGAGATACTTGAAGGTGGAGATCATGAGTTGATCATCTTTACACCTCCAAGATCCGGCATAATCCTTTGATCTGAGACATTGCTCCTGGTGTCCTTCTTTCAGTTCTGGTTCATGGTGACCCCTGCGTGTAGAACTGCTTCATAGGGTTTTCATGGTTATAATCTTTACTAAGCAGAGATCATCAGACCTGTCTCCCAAGGTCCCTCTGGGTGGATTCAAATGACCAATTTTTAAGTTAGTGTCAAGCATGTAACTTCTGTATTATCCAAGGGATCCAAATTCCAAACCAAACCACATCACTGCCATCAAGTTGAGTGACCCTTTATGTCACCAGAGGGCTGTCTACCCAAGCCAAACCTCGCAGGGCCATGAAGTTGATTCCCGTTCAGAGACCGATTTTAAAAACCAAACTCACTGCCACTGAGTCGATGCTAGTTCATAGTGTCCCTTTGAGTTCCTCACACTGTAACTCTTCATGGGAGCAGAAAGGCAGCAGCATCTTTATCCCCCAGTGTGACCGATGGTTTCAAACTGCTGAGCTTGCCAGTAGCCTAACACATAACTGCCATACCAACTGGGCTCCAAAGAGATCCTGTAGAATGAGGGGTGGGGGTGGGAAGACTCCTGAGACTGTCCACCATTATAGGAGAAGACAGCCTGGTCTTTCTCCCACAGGGAAAGGTGAGCAGCCCAATGCTTAAGGCACTGCACCAACCAGGGACTTTGTCATTGCCTAATGAGTATCTGTTAAACTAAATAGAAAGTGTATTGGAAAGACTAATACACCTACTATCTGGATCAAAAGTTTTGCAACTATAAATTATTTTTCTGGGTTAAAAGACTTAGGGGTTTTAGAAGCATTTGGCAAACCCTGCACACAGTATCAGAGGCTGTAACAGACCCACAAGAACTGAGGCAGCATAACTGAAAGAGTGCAGACTTTAGAATGAGACATTCATGAGTCAGTTTCCAAGACCAGACATATGTTATTCAGTTTTTGAAATCAGACATAAGTGATTCAATTTACAACATTTTTGAAGCTTGCCAAGTAACCTTCCATTGATATTTGTTGATTCCTGCTCTGTGGAATCCATCATGTAAGGCTGGTTACAGAGGGGTTACAGAGACAACCACAGGGGGCTACAGAGACAACCTTAAATTTCCACTACAATCTTGGAGTCTCTCATCACTTTCCTCCAGCATATTCATCTGAAACATGGGACCTCCACACAATAGTGTGCTCATGAAGAGTTGCCGAGATGATTAGGGATGATGTGAATACAGATGTCCAGTACAGGCCTTGACATGTACTAGACAATATAATGGTTTAGCTCCTGTGACCAAGTCCAGTCAAGACAAATCCCCAAAAACTCTCCATTCATTAGAGCCTGGTGTGATGGCTATTAGCTACTAAGCATTTGAAATGTGGCTAGTTCCAACTGAGATATACCATATGTTGAAAGACACACTAGATTTGGAAAAATAAGTATGAAACAGAAATCTATAATACAGTTCATTAATAATTTTTATGTGTTACAAGTTGAAATAATACTTTAGGGCACTTGGGTGAAATAAAATCTATTACTAAGTGGGCTGAGCCCCAGTGGCGTAGTGGTTGTGCACGGGACTGCGGCCCACTGGGATGGAGGTTCAAATCCAGCAATGGCTCCATAGGAGCAAAAGGCTGGGCCTCCTACTCCCACCACCAGAAAGCTGTGATGCCAAAAACAAACAAACAAACAAAATCTATCACTAACTGTTATATCTCTTTCTTTTAATGTTACTGTTAGTGCATTTTTAATGACCTATGGCTCACCTTGTGCATCTGTTCAGCAGTGTTGTGCTAGAAAATAAAAGGATGCCTTGGGTTCTAAAGAGAACCCATCAGAGGTCCTAAAAGAGACCCAGAGACTGTATCACAAGGTGCTGCCTGAAGAGGGCTGGAAGAATTCCAACAATGACAGCTATCCTGGGTTTGCATAGCGGCAGTTTGGATGTCAGCATCATCGCTTCCCATGTGATCTTGGGATGATGACTGCATCTCTGTGGTTGAGGTCACTCACTGATAAAAGGGAGATGCTACTCGTTCCTGCCTCCTTGGACTGTCGGGAGAATTGAAAGGCTCATGTATCTATGAGGGCGCACCGTGGCTTTGAACACACACCGTCAGTCTGTTGGTGCCCTGATCAGGCTTCAGGTCTGAAGTAATTGCTGGCACAGAGTGGTGGTCAGTAAACATTTGTTGATGAAGTAATGGCGATCATCATCGTCAAAGCCAGGAATGACTGATCACACAAACTCTGGTGTTAGCACGGCCTGGAGACCTTGGTGGGTATGGATGTGGATGTGAGTCCTGCAGAAGCAGCCCCCGCTGCAGAGAGAGGGGCATCCTCATGACGTGGTTGTCTCTGCTTTTGACAAGTCTCCTCAGAGCTGACTCTGCCCTTAGGTCATGCCACAGCTCACTCAGCCATTACGCATGCTTTGGCCTGTTTTCCTCAGCCTTTCTGGTGTTTGTTGGTTTTGTCATTACACCCAACTGTGAGAATCTAGGATTTCTTTTTGTCCGTCCCATTTAGTCATATGAAATCTCTTTCGATTTCAGAATCTCCTTTGCAGCTAATGGAACCTTGCAGCATTCTATTAGCCCTCAGTCTTTGCTCTAAGCCCAAGCTGAGGCGTCTGGGATTATTATGTAATAACTTGGGCTCATTTCTGGTCAGTCTAAGCCATCCCTTTTTCATTCTGAAAATCCCCTCAGGCTTCTCCTTCTGTTTGCAAGGGGGCAGGAGATGGGGTTAGGAGGGCTATGCTGGGGGCTGGGAGGGGCGGGTGTTTGCTATGAGTTATTATCCCACACTTATCAGTATTAAGCTGGATTTGACAACTCATAGCCTCGGATTTCAATGATCTAACTCCTTCTTCCTTTGGCAGCCTGGTCCCCCCATTATTTATTGCGCTACCCAATTTATTACCATCGGCGTACTCAGAGGCTTGGCCTGCAGGGCCTTCACAGACAAGTGATTTATACAAATAATGAAAAAGAGGGGGTCCAAAGCAATCCCCCTTCTCCTTCTCCTCTTAGCTGGCTCAGTCCATCTCCTGCACATTAACCCTTGCCCCCCTTCCAGCGCCTCCTCAGGTCGCTGCGGAGCCCTCAGAGCCAAGAGCTGGTGTGGGGAGGGCAACCACAATCACTAGGAGAGGAGAGCAGGAGTAAGAAGGTGGTCACAGCTGGGAGAGGGGGACTGCTGGTCCCAAATGTAATGTTCATGCCTGTTACCCCTTTGGGCTTTGGAATCAGACAAGCCTGGAGGCCAACTGGAGCATGTTTATCGCTTAGCTCTGGAACCATGTGCACTCACTGCCTCCGTTTTCTTAGCTGTAAAATAGGAATAACAATAGGTCCATCTAGCTAATTCCAGGGACTGGATGTACCTCAAAGGGCTGATGCGAGGTTACATATAGGGCACTCCCATTTAGAGAACTTAATAGTATCTCTCCTAAATCAATTCCTGCTCATGGTGTGCCCTTAGAATAAGCAGAGTTGCCTGACAGGGTGTTCAAGGCTATAAACTTTAAGGAAACAGATGACCATAACTTCCTCTTACAGAGTGGCTAGTGGGTTGCAACCACCCACTTTTTAGTTAGCAGTGTATTGGCTTACCATGTGTTACAGGTTTCCTTCTCATTTATAGAGAGAAGACAATCTCGTAACCAACTCACTTTATCTTTGTGCCCTGTGGATATATTCCAGTGCCTGGAAGTGCTTAAAAATGTTTACAAACATTATTGCTGCTGCCACTATTCACACCACACCCATCATAATTCAATCTATACCTCAGTTCTATCCCATCAATACATTGCAAAGACCTGGAGTGGGCTGTAAAAGCAAAATTTGGCCCCTGATTGTAACTACGAACCTATATAAGAAAAGCTGCTTGAGGGAGCAGGGACAGGGAATGTATACTCTGTCCTAGATCTCTCCCTCTTCCTCTCAACCACACACCAGCTTGAGTCTTGCTTGAGGGACTTTGGTCAAAGGCTCTAACCTAAGAAAAAGCAGCCTTCTATTAGGATCCCAGTATCCTGTCTTTTGTCTCTCTCTCTCTCTCTCTCTCTCTCTCTCTCTCTCTCTCTCTCTCTCTCTCATGTGCACCCCTCAAACTTTAGTAACTGTACTCTCATTGGGTCACATGGTCCCTTCTAAAAGCCAAATGTGTGTATGAGTCAGTTCTGCATATCTACATTATTTACTCAAAGCATGGAGCAGTGTTGGAAGAATCTGTGAATTGTACCTTTACGGACATTTCATCTCCAACTGATGTCATATCTTGCTAAAATATCTCTGCTGACATTGACCTCAGTAATTATTAGTATCGACAAAACATAAATGTCATTGTTTTGCTACCAGCTGTCCCTGAACTTTGGAAACTTACTGGTGTTATCCCACATCCCCACAAAACTCCGGAATGTGGTGGCAGCAATTCCACTGGTTTACATTGGTGAAGAAAACAGTGTCAACTTTGCCCAAAAGTCAAAAGTAGGCCCAAAGGTTCTTTCAAATCTTGTACTTTGAATTAAGTCATACTTAGTACTTAAAATGAAGGACAGGCATCAAAGGAGTGGGTTGGGGGAGAGGTCAGGCAGTGTAAGATATGACAGACCAATAATAATTTTTAAAGTATTGAGGGTTGAGGGGGAAGGGAGAGCAGGAAAAGAGGGGAAGGGATGGAAAAGCCGATACCAAGGGCTCAAGGGAAAAGGCGAATGTTTGGAGAATGCTAACAGCAGCAGACCTACGAAGGTGCTTGGCATAGTATGTTTATTTATGTATTGTGAAAAACAATGTATGATCCCCTAATAAAATTATTTTTAATAAAAAATTCAGATATGATGAGGTGAAAAGCAAGAGAGCTAAAATTATGAACAGCCAATTTGTAGGAAGTCCTGGAGGACAGTGGGAGTCCCAAACCCATCTGCAGTTTCTAGTCAGATTATACTCCTGGCAGATCCCCTCTAGTCACAGCCAGGGTCTCAGACAGCCTTACTGTCAGACAGAGATCACAGTAATCTTGATGGTGCTGGATCAAACTTGATACTTAGTTCACTTCCCTATTGACTCAATCTCAATTTGTTCTCGGTACAAGTATTTCTTGTTTGTTCCATGACAGAAACTTCTTCCCTGGCTTTTTAAATATTGATGGTGGTCTTTTCTCGCTTATTAGTTTTCTCGCTTTGTAGTTTTATCTTTCTATTACTATTGTTATTTTATTAAAAAAAATGCATCTTTTGTGATGAATTGTATCAATTTATGGGGAACAGAAAGCATGTAGTCTGCTTCAGTAATTTAAAGATTCTAAGTCTCCAGATCCTAGGTGTAAAATGAGAATAGAAGTAGAATCAATTTCACAATACTGACCCGGGGACTCCATGGGGAACTGCATTTAGGGTCTGTTAGCATGGGTACCAAGAAAATGCTTAGGAGGTGCTCACTGTTATATACTTCTTTAACTGGCTTGTAAAATCCTAATTGAACCCATTTTATTAATGTTATATTTGCTGATGGTTGCACTGTGGTGTGCTTGTCACCTGACTTGAAGTCACCCCTCATTGATGGGCAGCATAAGAGGCTCCCCAGGGCCTCGCCTTCTGATCGCCTACATATCTGAGAGCCTCAGGGTGGTGCTTGTGCCAGCCCTTGTCACCAAGGTCTCTCTCTTGCTCTCTGCGTCATCAAATGCGATGATGTCCTCCTCTAGAAATAGCTCCTTCCTGGTGATGTGGCCAAAGGAAGCCAAGCAAGTCTGACAATGTCCGCCTAGTGTGTTCATGATGGTTTTACTACTAGCTTTATGGTTTGTGGTAGTAATATTCATGATCACCTTTATGGTTTTACTTCCTCCTATAATTCTACAGGGCTGCTGTTTTTCCCTCACTTTGAGGCTGTAATCATTATGGAAATGCTAAATCTTGCCTCCTTTCTCTCTCTGTTCACACCTCCCTCCTATCAATTATCACTTGGCTTCCCTTTGCTCTATGGAGGAACTATAGTGTCTGTGGGTTTGGAGCCCACAGTCTGAGGCATCCAATAGGATATCATCATTTAGCAGAGCTGTCACACTTGTGTTAAGGAGGACTTTGCAAATATTTTTATGAGCGCATGTTTGTGAGGAATCTTGTGTTCCCTGATGGTGAACAGGGAGTTCCTGAAATGCTGGACCTCGTTCTCAGCCTTCCCTTGGGTACCTTACCTTTGGCCTTGCATCATAACCGAGGAGGAGAATAAAAGAGAAATGCCTCTGTCCCTCTCTGGGTAACAAATTAATCAATAGCAGGGACTTTGCTGGAAGGCCTGAGTCATAAATATCTATGTGCTCCATCAACCATTGCTACAAAAGGTGCTTTTAAATTGCAAAGGAGGGAAGAGTTCTTGGACCTGTTGTCATCATCCAGTGTGTGAGACATGTGTACGGTTTTAACTTAGGGGTCAGACAGAAAGGCTGTAGCCAGTATAGTGTATACATTGGGACCCATTGTAAGATGCAAACCTTTGTGTAGAGGAAAGTCAAGAAATTCAGTGGACATACCCTCAGTTGTGGTCAGTCACATCAGGTGGCTTTGTTGTTCTTTGCATTTACCAGATGCTGTAGCTCCCTTGCTTGCATGGTCTCATTTCACCCTCACTACTTTCCTATGAAAAGGATTCCTCATGACAAAGTGGAAGAAAATGGGCTTCTCACTGTAAGATCAGCAATTCAACTGGCCAGGCTGCACTGAGGGAGGAAGACGAGGCTATTTGATCCCATAAAGATGCGCTATCTCAGAAACTCACCGAGCAGTTTTCTGGCCCAGAGGATCCCTGCAGGAAGCCCTGGTGGCATAAACAGGTTAACCATTGAATGGCTCACCACAAAGTCAGCGGCTTAAAACCACCAACCACTCCTTGGGAGAAAGGTGAGGCTTTCTGATCCTGTAAACAGTTACAGTCTCAGGAACCCACAACAGCAGTTTTGCTCTGCTGTCCAGGGCCACTATGCATCAGAGTCAACTTGATGGCCACAAGTTTGGTTGGGACAGAGTCACTACGAGTCAGAAAGGATGCGGGAGGGCATGGGAACTTTCCTCTGAAAAGAGAGATGTTCTTTGCTGTTTTATTGTGATGTAGTTCTGTCAATTCCAAGTCTTCGGGACCCTGTGTGGCAGCACAGAATTGCCCCCATAGTATTTGCTACACTGTCACCTTTATGGAAGCAAATGGCCATCGTTGTCCTGTGGAGTTGCTAGGTGAATTCAAGGTACCAACCAGAGCTCCTTGCAACTTCACAGGCTTGGGAATTCCCCAGACCTAACGGTGAAGGTTGGCAGCACTGAGCTTTAACTCCAGATCCATCCGACCCAAAAGATGGAGCTCCCAAACCCTCAAACTCTGACCAGGAAAAATAAAGCTGGAGAGAGGAACAATATACAAAAATGTAGCTGTCATCTCTCCGGTACATTAGGTACTAATTATGTAACAAGCAATGTTGTATGGTAGAGTTAATGTCTCTGGCAAAATCAATTTATTTATTGCCCAGGTGTAGAAACCCAAACTAAGTCCTCCACCAGCAAGCCCATTTGGGCTCATAAAGAATTCTTACCTAGGTATCAGAAGGCCCTAAAAAAGCCCCAACAGCAAAGCTGTATTAACCCCCTCCCCCCCCCAAAAAAAAATCATATACCCAGCAATACTGCAGCTTTCCAAAAACTTGAAAATCTGGCAGCCAGCAGTAACTACACCTGCCTGAGAGTGCGCTGTTTTCATCTCTGTCCTTGCTCGTGGACATGGAGTGCGGTCTGCCATCAGGGCTGTCTTCGCGAGCTGTGCGTTATTTTACATAATGAGAAGGTTGGGGAAGATGGGAAAAGGAGCCAGCTGGTGTGCCACATGTAGCTCCAGCAGGAAGACACGTCTAATCTGTGCTTTTTCTCTCTGAACTCACACCTTGTAGATGCCTGAAACCAGCCGCTCCCCCTCTCCAATGAGCACCTCAAAGACCTCATCTGTCTCTCCTGAAAATGCAGAGATTCTCTTACCTGGCATTTCCTAGTCTCACACGCACACACACACACACACACACACACACCACCCACCCCCGGATACTCTGACTGTCACAGCTGCCCTTCTTTCTAAGGATAAAAGTATAATCTTATCCAAGGGTTGGATCATTACTTTGCTAAGATTTCAAATAAGAAGGCTGGAGAGCAAGGCAGGCTCTGGGTTCTCACAGATCCAGTGATCGGTGAACTCTACAACCTGAGTTAGGTCATGAATGCAATCTCAGAGCCCCTTTCTCTCCTGGAGGAAACACACATACACACACACACACACACACACACACACTTCAGGTTGGGGCTGCTTAGTAAGCACATTTCCTCACCAAACAGGGCAAATGGTGCCAGTATGAAGTAGTCTATTTATGGGAGTCACATAGAAAGATGGATGATACCAGAGAGAAACCCTCTTTCTTGTTTTCCCACTCTGAACTCTCATTGACAAGATCAGTTCAATGTCACTCTTTACCCCTTCTTTGCTTTCTTTTGTTGAGGAGTCAGTATATTAAAAATAAAATAAAGGGAGTTATTTGGTGATGCTTAAGGTGCTACTGAGATTTTGGAGCTAGAATGATTTCAAAGAAACTGTAGCAAAACTAGAAACCATTCATTAAAGATTCTTTACAAGCTTTCCTTTTGAGGTAAAAGGAAACAGAAGAAACATCTAGTAAGCAAAGTTATGGATAGAGGTATAAACACAGGTTTGCACATGTGTAAATATATTCATAAAAATAGAGATATTAGAATTTATGTATAACAATACATTGAAGAAGTGTACAGACTTTGGGTCTACACTCTAGCTTGATGTAAGAACTCTAGTCTAACAACCTGCCTTTTTTGTGATGCTCACCATCCCAACAAGTGACTAAAGACAAAATGGGTTCATAAGCAATTGTGGTGAAGAAAGCAGATGGTGCCTGGCTATCAAAAGATATAACATCTGGTGTCTTAAAGACTTGAAATTAAAGAAGCGGTCATCTAGCAGAGAAGCAAGAAGCCCAAAAGGAAGAAGCACACTGGTCTGTGTGATCACGAAGAGTTGATAGGATTGGGTAGGGTAACAGGCATCAGAAGATCCAAAACAAACAAACAAACAAAAGAAGACCCAAAACAAACAAACCAAACCAAAAAATTTCTTGTTGAGAATGAGGGGAGTTGGAGCAGAGACCCAAAATCCATTTGTAGACAAGGGTTCTTCACAGAAGGGTCAGAGGAAGGGATGAATCAATCAGGGTGCAGTAGAGCACCAAGGAAACACACAATTTTCCTCAGGTTCCTTGAGTCTTCCTTATCCCCCATGATCATGACCTCAGACCTGCTTTTCACTTTGGGCTAGACTGGAGCATGTACACTGGTACTGTGTTAGTCCGGGTAAACTAAAGGAACAAATTTCTTAGACACACATATAGATATAAGGAAAGGGTTTATATACAAAAGGAATGTGACACTAAGAAGGCATCCCAGCCCAGTCCAGTACAAAGTCATAAGTCCGATATTAACCCATATGCCTGAAATCAGTCTACAAAGTCTCCTTCCAACTCACAAAGTCACAGGTCAATGGGTGCAGAATTCTGGTGCTGGCAGGGGTCTACCCATGACTCCTCGCTTCCTGGGCTCAGGGTCCATCAACAGCATGCCACTCTAGCTTCAGAGGTCTGGCTCCATCAGGGCAAAGCCGTGTGGTCTCTCCGCTGGCTCCTCCAGCTTCTCAGACACTGCCATCTTGTCTTTCCGGTGACTTATCACCTCTGAGACTAACTCCCAACAACTGGGGAAGATAGCTTCTCATCTTCACGGGGGAAATATCATGAGGTTTCTCAGAAATCTCAGGAGAAAGTCATGCCCACATAGAGGCCTCATTGGCTACTCAATAGCTATCCCCAGATTAACAGGCTAGATTCCACCCCTACATTTCAATCATAAAATTAACATAAGCACATGACTGCCACAGGTACAGATAAGATTGTGACACGCAGAACACAGGTCAGAAAATCTCTCAGGCACAGAAATGGGAGTAGTGATACCAGGAAGGTAGAGGGAAGTGGACAGAGAAGAGGAGAAAGGAAAAACCAATCACAGTGATCAGCATATAATTACAACCACCACCACCACCACCACCACCACCGTGGAAAAGAACAACATGGAGGAAAAGAGAGAGTGGTCAGTGTAAGATATGAAAATCGCAACAATAATTTATAATTTATCAAGGGGTCACACAGGTGGGAAGGAAGGGGCAAGGGAAAAAAGAGTTGATACCAAGGACTCTAATAGAAAGTAAAAGTTTAGAATACAATGATGGCAGCATATGTACAAATATGCTTGATACAATTGATATGTGGATTGTAAGAGCCTCCAATAAAATGATCTTTAAAAAATAAAGTCCCCTTTAAACTTTGATCCATGCCCTTTCTGTTCATTTTGTAATACATTTGTTTAACCTAGTTGAAGGTAACTGCGTTGTCAAAAATAAAGGGCAATTTTTATAAGCCAGTCCATTAGCTTGCACAGATAGCTCATTGTTTCTATGGAATGAAAATCAATATTCAGATGATCAATATTGAATTTCCTATAAGGGGCTTTATAAAATTAAGTCCCCCATAAAACTCTCCTAGATCCAGAGGGAGGTGGACAGAGATGAATAAGTTGAGCAGGGAACACTTTTTAAAAGTCATTTTATTGGAGGCTTGCACAACTCATCACAATCCATACATCCATCTATTTTGTCAAGCACATTTGTACATTTGTTGCCATCACCATTCTCAAAACATTTTCTTTTTACTTGAACCCTTGGTATCAGCTACTCATTCCCCCCTTCTTACTCCTCCACCTTCCTTCCCTCATGAACCTTTGATAATTTATAAATTGTTAATTTTTCATGTCTTACACTGACCAGTGTCTCCCTTCACCCACTTATCTGTTGTTTATCCCCCAGGGAAGGGGTTATATGTTGATCACAATGATGGACGTATCTGATACATAGCTGATCATTGTTTTCCCTCACTTTCCCCTTCTGCTACTAGTATCACTGCTCTCATTCTTGGTCCTCAGGGAGTTATCTGTTCTGGATTCCCTGTGTTTCCAGCTCCTTACCAGTCTGCCTCCTCTAATCTAGCTGGATTTGTCAGGTAAAATTGGGGTCATGGGGGGCAGGGAGGGGACATTAAAGAACTAGGGAAAAGTTGTATATTTCATCATTGCTATATTGCACCTTGACTGGCTCATCTCCTCCCGGTGACTCTTCTGTAAGGGAATGTCTAGTTGCCTACAGATGGACTTTGGGTCACCACTGCACATTCTCCCTCATTCACAAAGATAAGCTCAGGTATCAACCATCAAAGGGAAAAAAATCCTATCGACACCTCATGATCACACAGGCTAGTGTGCTTCTTCCACGTGGGCTTTGTTATTCTCAGATGCTGTTTATTTATCTTCACGCCTTTAAGACTCCAGAGCTTTGGACACCTGGGCACCATCAGCTGTCTTCACCTTATTTGCATATGTACCCATTTGCCTTCAACAATCATGTTGGGAAGGTGAGCATCATGGAATGCCAGTTTAATAGAACAAAGTGTTCCTGCATTGAGAGGGTACTTCAGTGGAGACCCAATGTCCATCTGTTATCTTAATACTAAATCTATAAATATGTACACATAGATCTATTTCCTCATCATCATATATAAAAATATTTACATATGTACATGATTGTATTTAGATCTTTATAAATTCCCTTTGCCTCCTAGTTCTTTCCTCTGTTTCCTTTTACTTTTCTCTTTCCCAATATTATGTTCAGCCTTCATTTGGGTTTCTCTTGGTTACATTGCCCTCGATCAAGCGCCAACAGGCCTCCTATACTTCATTGTCATTGATTTTGGATCACTTATTGTTCCCTTGTCCCTGGGTTTATTAGCACCCCCTTCCTTTCCCCACCTCCCCCTCTCCCATGTCCCCCTCCTGGGGTGGCTGGTCCTGCTGTTTTCTGCTCCATATAGCTTATCTCACCTGTCTTATCTAGTTATGCCCATGGAAATAAAATAATATGCACAAAAAACAAGACAGAGCAACAAAAGAACGCCAAAATACAACAAAAATGACAAAGGGAAAAAGAAAAGCCTGTAAATAGTTCAAGGTATGTTTGTTGATATTTAGGAACATCTTCTGATCAAGTTTGATGGGGTGCCCCAAAGTCTATTTTTGATATTCCCTGAGGACTTTGTTGCTCTGTTCCCCTTGCTATTTTGTTGCAAGCCATTAGTGTTTCCCTGGGTGTGGTGGGGTCTGATCGGGTGCAATTCCTGCACTGAGTTTGCATTGTCCCTGGTAGTGCTATGGGTCAGTCAGGGGTGTCAGGTCTCATATGGGGCAGCACAGAGCATTCTAAGGGTATTAAACCAATTCTATATAATACCATAATGGTGGAAACAAGATATTACACATTTGTCAATATCTGTCAGCCTATACAACACACATAAAAATGAACCTCCATATAAGGATAGACCAGCAATCCTGTAGGGTCATTGTGAGTCTAAATAAACTTGACAGCAACAAATTTATAAAGTGGCAAAGACGTTGGGTGGCTAAAGCGGAGTGTGCTCGCAAAGAACTGAAAGGTCACGGGTTTGAATTCACCCAGTGATACTTACCAGGACTGGAGGACTGCTTATTAACAACTTGCAACAATCTTGATAGCTGACAGTGAGGAGAACTTGAAGCTTTTGCTGATGAAAATCGAGGATTGCAGCCTTCAGTATGAATTAATGTGAAGACCGCTCCCCCCCCCCCAAAAAAAATCCTCATAACTGGACCAATAGGTAACATCATGATGGAGATGAAGAAAAGAATGAAGTTGACAAGGATTGTATCTTGCTTGGATCCACAATCAATGTTCATGGAAGCTGCAATCAAGGAGTCAAATGACTGTCATTGCCTTAGGTAGATCTGCTACACAAGAGCTCTGGAAGAGTACTATTGAAAAGCACGAATATTTGAAGACTAAAATGCATGCAACTAAGCCATGGTATTTTCACTTGCCTCACACGTATGTGACAGGTAGGCATTGAATGAGGAAAGCCAAAAAACTGATGCATTTGAATTGAGGTACTAGGGAAGAATATTGAAAGTCCTATGGACTGCTAAAGGACAAACTGGTCTGTCTTGGAAGAAGTACAACCAAAGTGTTCCTTAGTGGTGAGGATGATGAGACTTCGTCTTACACACTCTGGTCATCTTGTTTGGAAAGACCAGTCACTGGAGAGGGACACCATGCTTGGTAAAGGGGAGGGGCAGCAAAGGAGAGGAAGGTCCTCAAGGAGATAGATGGACCCTGTGACTGCACCAATGGGTTCAAACATAGGAACAGTTGTGAGGATGATGCAGGGAAGTATTTCATTTTGTTGTACACAGGTATACAATTCCATGGCACCTAACACAACAACTCTATGGTGAGAAGTATGACTCACAAGGGTTTCTATGAATCAGAATTAGCTCACTGGAAATATTTATTTCCATATATTATATATGTATACATACACACACATATATATATACATAGAAAGAGAGAGAGAGAGAGAGAGAGAGAGAGGGAGAGAAGGAAGTTTCATACCTGCACTTTGCCCTTCCTTTCATGCTGATTCCTTCATTATAGTCAACAAAGAGAAAGGAATGGGGCTTAGGACCAAGGACACAATGAAAACCAATAATTGCTGTGATTTAAGTTCGTATTGAGCAAGATTGTATCTCCAGCCAACATTGGTGCCTTATAAAGGAGACTTCATTGATTCAACCAAGGCAAAATCAGGCCCACAGACACCAAGGATCTTACTCTTAGCAACCAGATAAGTAAATCTCTATAGGCAGCTTCATCTTTCTCCCTGAAGACAGATAGTAGGCTTGAACTAAAAAGATCTCATAGTTAGCAGTCCAGTGTTTACCAGACAGTACTATCAGGGCTCCCTAGTGACTCAAAGTTGTCCTTTTATATTTCTTTAGTTACATTTCCCATTGTCCCAACGTACTAGGTATATGGTAACAATAATAAACTCAGAACCAACCCTACTGATATTGAGTTGATTCCAAATCATAACAACCACCTATAGATTTTCTGAGGTTAAAAATCTTGACAAGAGAAGAAAGAGAAGATGGCCTCCAATGTCTCCCAGAGTTCTCAGTGGCTTTGAACGGTGGCTCAAATGGTTAGTCCCATAAAAAGAAAAGATGGAGTCCCTGCCCTTATAAAGTCCCTCACTGCCATCGAGTCGAACCCCATAGGGCAGGAGAGCACTGCCCCCGTGAGTTTCCAAGAATGTAACTCTTTGCAGACCTAGAAAACCTCATCTTTCTCTCTCCAAGCAGATGGTGATCTTGAACCTCTGACCTTGGGGTTAGCAGCCTAACTCCTAACCACTAGGCCTAATCATATAAAGTATAGTGGGGGAACAAATGAATGTTAATATTTGTAAGTAAGTTCTGTGGAAATGCAGAGTGCCCTGGGAGTTATCGGGAGACTCCGTGGTCCAATAGTTAATCAATTGACTCCTTACAGGTCAACAATCGGGGCACACACTGCAAACCTACCAGAGGATCCTCAGGAGAAAAGACCTGGTGGTCTAGTCTCAAAAAGTTTTCAGCTTAGAAACCTTAGGAGGTCGTTCTGCGCTGTCTAATTGGGTCGCTATGTGTCAGAACTGAGTCGTACACAGTAGCATGAGTCTGAGCAGAGCCACCTGCGTCTTTTGTCCAGTCAGGAAAACTCATGCTGCAGCTGTAGTTGTAAGCAAGACTGTGCTTAATAATCTATGGATGTAGGGACAATTTTGCGGGTCTGATGGCCTGATTATTCCACAAAAGCTTATATTTTCTGTCCCTAGAAGAGATCGGAACACTAAAAACCCAGGGAGTTCCAGAAACTTGGCGTTTCACAGTCAACTTGGGGTTTTTGCGCCTCAGCACATGGGAGAATGAAGACCGTCTCCTCGGAAAGCAGGCTTTCCAACATTCAGATGCATGCTCGCATCATCCCGAGCTTCCAGACACCTGCATCCACTTCCCTGCGGCTAGTTATTTTTCCCTCTGAAATGTTCTCTCCCTCCCCCACCCCCCCTTTCAGAGAGCACAGTGGCAGGAAGATAGAGTTCCTTCCTGCTGTGTTTTTACTTTCCATTTTCTCGATAAAACTGTATCACTGCAGAGGAAATCAAATCTAATCTTCAATATATTTAGCATGAAAGCAATAAAAAGCATTAATTCACTCCAGAAAGAGCAAAATACAGGCAGGGTACTCAAAGGAAGAATCACCATGGAAACTGTTTTCTTGAAATTCTGAACTCTCCAGGCTCCAGGCAGGACTGGAGTGAGGGAAGAAGGTAAAAGCAGGAGATGTCATAGCTTGCCCTTTCTGTTGTCACCAAAATGCTGCAGAGGAGTTGCTATGAATTATTGATTGCATGAGTAGAAGTGTATCTGAATTAGAATGATTAAATTGTTGTCTTTTCAACGAACGTGTCAGAACACAGTGAGAACGTGTTCCTCGCTGTTCCCCTCCCCTTGCTGTCAAAACCCTATTGAGCAATCAAAAGAGCTCTCCTAGGGCCGAAAGTTTGCGAGGAGACGGGGGGAAATAGGGTGATGAAAGAATGGCACACAGGAGTGAAAGGAGGCGACCTTGGCATGTGACTCTCCAGTAGACTTGCCTTTGTGTGCCATTTCAAGATGAGGCTGGTTTCATGAGTAGGGTTTGCTTTTTGGTGTGTGTGTTTTTTTCTTCAGAGATATTAAATATGTAAAGATCAGAGGCCACCTCTTGCCTCTGGGACCATGTTAATGAGATGTGATGGAATTTCCCTAAGGAATTTAGTGGGGATTAAATTTTCGCTGTGTTTGTGTGCACACGCTTGCATCTCACTAAGTGCCCCCCCCCATGTTTTTACCTTCTCACTCGTTTTCTCACTGAAGCATCATTGTTGTTTTGAACAACTCTGAGAATATCTGCGCCATTAAATAACTACACAGAAGTATACATGTTATGTGGTGAATATTGAATGTTTCCCATGGGCTAGGTAGGTACTATGCTAAATCCTTTGCATGATATCACTAAAGGTACAGGTCTGCTTGTCGTGTTTAGGAAAAATGACTAACTTCCTATTTGTTTTCAAGTAGCCCTCTGTGGAAGCTCCCCGTTTTGCAGCTGAGAAAACTGAGTTTTGACAATGGCCTTTGATTGCACTGGGGTCATAGAGTCAGTGAACTGCAAAATAACGGAATGGAAATCAAGTATGAGTCCTATATCCATGATTTAACAGCAAATCTACATTTTCACCCTAGAGGAGATATGCAGCCTCTTATTCTTCCCAATACTCTCTTGTGGCTGCCAAGTGTCTGGGCACAGAGATATCGGCCCTTAGTATATTCAATAGCATATATATTTAGATCCTACCATTGCCCCAGCCATTGTACCAACTGTACAACTTTGAAAAGAAGATAAAATCCCTACCATCAAGGAGCTTCCAGTCTTCAGGAAACAGTGACATGAATGACTGAGCCAGACACAACAGACAAGGATTCAAAGGACACGCCCTCGTCTCCTTCAAGGATGGGAGGATCCTCTAAACAGTGAAAGGAATCAATTCTGACCTTTTGAGTCTTACACTGTTTTAAGCACAAATGTGGGAGTGATCCTAAAGTTTGAGGACCTGGAATAAAATGTACTTATGGGTTTTACGGAAAAGTATTTGAATTTTTCAGCTGAGAACTGGATCATTACCAAGGTACTTTACACACTGGGTTAGAGAGGTCCAGATTTTATTCTATCAACAGAAGTAATCTTTAAAAGGATGTATTTTTATATATTGGTGCCTTAATTACATACAGCAAAGTACATTAATCTTTTGCGCTCAGCTCAGTGTCTCATATATGTCTACACCTAGGTAATTATCATTCAAATCAAGATATAGGACAATTCTAGACTCCTATAAGATTAACTAATGTCCCTTTCCATTTGAGCCCTCTTTCCTGTGTCTATCACTATACTAACTACTGTCTGAGAATTTGAAGTTAGTGATAAACAAGAAAAATGACATGATGAGAGTTTATATAAAAGTATGATGGCTTCTAGAATATAGCATGAAGTGCCCAAGTGAATGATTTCAACCATCCATCCATTTAATTAAATAGGTATAAAACACGTAATATGTGCCTGACACATTCACTGGAAATAAAATGGAAACTACCAAAACAATCGCTCAAAGAAGAGACCAACAGATGAATAAAGTTACTTTGAAGCGTGAAAAATACTATAGAAGTTTAAAATACAGGCTTAAAAAGGATGACCTAGGTTCGGTGATAGAATTCTCACCTTTGACATGGGAGACCTGGGTTCTATCCTGGCCCACATGTCTCAAATACTGCCACAACCAGTCTGTAAGTGAAGACTTGTGATGCTGAGTAAATTTCAGTAGAGCTTCCAGACTCAGGCAGACTAGAAAGAAAGGCCTGGTGATCGGATTCTGAAAAATGTAGCCATTGGAAACTCCTGTGGATGACAACAGTCCCATCCATTTTGCAAAGGGTTGCCCAAGGTGGGGACTGACTCAACAACCCAAGTCAAAAAACGAAACTGTCATAAAGTTGATTCTCACTCATGGTGACCTGGTCACCTAGGAATTCTGAGGCTACACATCTTTTCAGGTGGAACATACATCCTCATCTTCCTCCCATAGTATGATTAGTGGATTCAAATAACTGACCATCAAGTGAACAGCCAATTCTTTCCTGACAGAATCATCAGGGGCTCCTTAAGAACCCAGAATAAGAAAATCAAGGAAGGATTTTGGATAAGACTAGAGGGATGAACACAGGACAGGCAGACCAAGGAGGAGTTGGGGTGGGCGGGTCCAGACAAGGAGAAAGCATGTGCAGATCCCAGAGATAACGGGCCTGGCCTTACTGAGCTAGTGGTCATGGGTAAGAAATTGTGGAAAGAAATCATTTTTCAAATGTAGGAAATGGCCAGACTTGATCAATATTATGTTATAGAGACTATGTGAATTTTAAAATGTTAGTAACCCCCATGCTTAAACTGAGTTTCTTTAATAGCAGTAAATGTAGCAGCTTGATTGTACCACAATCTGCATCCATTGTTGAGATAAATCCAGATGTCATTGTTTTAGCCTTTGTGACTTATTTTTATGGTAGACAGCCCATTAGGCTGAGTCATGTTTTTTTTTAATTGTACCAGAAAAACCAGACAATGAGATTTCCAACATTTTGTGCCTATTTTCCCTTTACAATGAAGCCCTCACACTATTCCTTGTACTTTCTTCAGCTTCTCTTCCCTGGTGTGGGCTGAGTGGTGCAAAGTCCCCAGTCACTCCTACTTGCTGACTCATCCATCCAGTAGTTAATAACACCCTCTTTTTTCTCCTCTTCAAGTAGGTAGACCAGTAGGCACAAAGCAGTCTTTGTAGCCTGGCTAAATTGAACTTTCTTTGTGACCTCAACACATTGTTTAAGGGCTCTGGGCTTCAGCTCCCTTGCCTATGACAAGAGGCTAGTGATACCCACCTTATGAGATGTATGAGTCCCTGGATGTTGCAGATGGTTCGTGTGTCTGGCTCCTAACCAAAAGAATGGGCAGCCAAGTCTACTGAGTGGGCCTCAGAAGAAAGATCTGGTGTTCTCCGTCTGAAAAACAACCACTGGAAACTCTGTGTGTGTGTGGGGGGGGGGGGGAGGCGAATGTAAACATAGTAGTTGTACTCCAATGGACATGGGGCCGCCGAGAGTCAGCAACAACTCAATGACAGCCGGGTGTATGTTATTGCTTCTTTTGGTCAACTGTAAATGTAGCCGAAAACCCGCAGAGGCTTCAACAACCTCGTGGGAAAAATTCCATTATCTTTTCATTTCGTTTTCCACAAATTCCTTGAAGCTCCCTCATCTAATGCTCTCAGCCCCAGGATAGAATGTAACACTGAGTAGGCCTGTACCAATGGGGAAGCCGATTCAGCAAGAGTGGCTATAAGAAGGGCCTGTCGTCCCAATGCTCTCATCTGAACAATGGGGGTAAGAGTGACAGCAACTGCATCATCGTCTTAGGAAGTTTAAACGAGTGACTGTATGCGAACTGCTTCATTTAGGACCTGTGTGTATATCCACCTCCAAGCAGACCAATGTTAATGGCTATTATAGTATGTACTGTTTTTGGTCGCATCTGTGAGAATGGGCTGTTGCCAAGAGCGGCTGATGAAGAGGTGCCCGTGGCTCATGGCCAGGTACACCGTGGGCCCCCGATAAATGTTTGCTGAATGAATGGGAGCAGAGTGCTTCGCTGTCAATGTTTTCTATAAATGTTTCACCCTAATGATCGGCGGGAGCTTCCTCACAGAAGTCAGTGCCAAAGAAGTTCGCAGGGGGGCAGCCTGGGCTCCGGCCTGGTGGATTCGGATGGTATTGAACAAAACAGATTCAGATCAGTTGATGTGGTGCCTTTGAAAAGGTGCCAACGAATAGCAAAATGTGCTCTTGTGTTGGTGGAGAGCCAGAATCCGTGTTTGCAAATCAAAGCACGACCCACCTATTTCTAGCACTCTCTGTCTCTGTGCTCCGTGGGTGTGGAAGATCTTTGGTGTGGGGTTCCTTACCTCCGAAAGAGCTTCTGAACCAACGTTTCGCAAAATCAGGCCCCAGATGTTGGAAATAGTTTTGCAGACAAGGTAATCAATCCATTTGGTGGCCAGATGCTGTCGGAAAATGTGCCTACTACAGCGTTGCAAGGTTCTAAATTCATTAGAAACATAAATTAATTAAATCTAATCAACAATGGGTGATGCAGAAGATTAAACAGTGAAAAACAAATACATTTCCAACTGGGTAACATTACAGGCTCCACTGGGGAGGTGAGAGTCGAGTTAACCCTTCGTGTGATACAAGAATTCCTTTGCCATCGAATCACCTCAACTGAAGACAAGCCTGTGTGTGCCGGGCTACAACCATACTCCCCAAAGTTTTCAGTGGCTGAGATTGTAGAAAGAGGTCTCTAGGCCTTTCTGGAAGGGACTCTCTGGGTGGGACTCCAGTGTTCCACCTTTAGATTCCATTCGCAGAGGAGCTGTTAGCCACCTGCGTCTCAAAGGGACCCCACCTTTGTCAAAGTCAAAGCCCCAGGTAAGGTTACCAAACTAAGACACCTGGCAAGGGCTCATTGACTCTTCCAAAAAAGAACTGAATTTCTCTTAGAAGAGTTTAGGAGCAGTTTTATTTTCTTCTGTGCTGATGTGGGGGGTGGGGTGGATGGTGGCTTATTCCTTTATCCTAAAAAAATTCTGTGATGGACTCTTCCAGCAGCTTTGTGCCCTGTCTTTATCAGTGTTGCCCTGGGGTGCAAGTCAGGAAACCAAACAAAATATCCTCTTTTAGTCCACACTAGCTTCAGTTACTGAGTCCTGGGATTGTGCCCAGCAATGCGGAATCTCCAAGGCCTAGAACAGTGCCAGACACATAGTAGGTGCTTGATAATGGGTACATGAATTACAGATAGACTCTTTTATTTTTCCAAAGGCATCGCCAACACACTTGACTTTTTTCCTCTGAGGAGCATCATCTCACAGAGAAGTAATCCTTGAGCTAGATTTTAGGTAACTTGACTCTTAGCATATTGTGGTGCAGGCTACATATCTTCTGCCTGTGTGAGAATTGACATAGAGACAGAACAGGTGAACTTTGAGTTTAATGGTTCGTCTTTTGAATAAGAGGCTGTTCTCCAACGATATGCTGTATTCTGGGAAAAGGCCAGCCTTCAGCCATGGGATTTTTTTATTATTAGGCTCTCCCTTTTTAATTCCACCCACTAAGTTTTAGATTCTGTAATCTCAAAGGATCAAGCATTGACTTTTTTCTTACACAAGAGCCAAATAATTCATACAATGATTGTGTTGATTTGAAAGTCAAGACACCTTTCTCCTTCAGTCTGTTCCTGTGGTGTTCTTTTTAAGTGAAGAAAAGGAAGTTCCTTGTATCTTGTTGATTATTCCTGAGATTTTTTTTTTTTTGGACCATGAAAATTTTCTAATTCTGCACACAGACATACCATTGTTTCTGAGGCCCAGTCTCTCCTGAGAAGGCCAAGTTCCACCTGCACAGAGTTACCTGAGTCCTGGCCTTTGCAGCCTAACCTCATGTAGAAAAGATAAGGAAAAGATATTACTTATAATTTTATTAAAAATTAAAAAGAAAAAACACCATAGAGTCATCTGAGCTGCATAAGGCATCTTTGCTGATTAGGAGTCAGAAGTTATGGGACATTTTTCCCACCTCCTCCTCCTCCTCTACATCCATGGTTGAAAGCAGATCATAATATAGAGTCCATCAGCTTCTTCTGAACTGCAAAACCACTCATATCAATTTTCTTGCCACGACAGTATAAAAATACAAGTCTCAAATGGAAATCCCACAAAGAACAATAAAGTACTTTGCAACTCTGCAGCCTACTGCTTAGAAAAGTAAAAAGGGTTTCCCATCAATAGGCTAGTGACAGTTTTGTTTTCCTTTACCACTCTTTCACTCAACACATGTACATTTATGACTTTGGATTCTGAACACTATAGTCCATCGGTCCTTAGTTGAATGGAAAAAGCATTTAAAATTATCGATGTTCAAAGATTTTTGAGAAAATGTGAACACATTTCCTTCCCTAGGAGAAAAAAATTCCCTTCACTCACCTAAATTTGTGATTTAAATATGTAAAGTCATAACAGTATAAAGTCTGTGATGGTTTATTCACATAGGATTAACCCCAACATATCTTCCTTTGTGCTTCTTTATCACATCAAAGGTTTTGTTCAAATTCGGACCTTCGTTTAATCAGGAAATATGTCATAAGATGAGATTTGGATATATATGTAATGTCTTATCTCTTTTATACTTCAAGTTTGACTATATATTTAGAACTTATTGTTGCAGGATGCACTGTGCTTTTCATGATAATGGCTGAAACAGGACAACATGGAAAACAGACACAAAACCAAACCCCAAAAGTCATCCATGTTTGCTATTTCATTCATCTTATATGGAACAAAAAGGAAAGAGTTCACACAAAGCACCATCAAAGCATGTGTTTCAAGTTTATGTGAAACTTCTATTTGCAAAGTAATTTCTTTACAGCTAAGCCAATATCAGCAGAAGACCCAGGTCAGTTGATTCTTTCTTGAGAGGAATTACCATGATGACTGCATTCGGAGGGCTGCTCTGGGTTAAATTTCGGAGGTGGAACAAAAGGGAATGCAGCCTTTCCCATTTCATATCCTGGAGACGAATTGTAGAGAAGAGATTCCACATTCAATGAAGAGAGAGAGTAGCTGGGTAAAAAGCCGCAGAACTGCCTGCTCTAGGACACAACAAAGAAATGTTTGCCAGATCCTGAGTCCACAATTTTTGTTTCCTTTCTGAGATGAAGACAATTTAAAAGCACCGGAAGGACACAGGAAGTGTTCTTATGATGAGGAAGCCCCATACTTCCCCAGACATTAAATTCAACAGACCCTTCCAGCCCCAAGGCTGACCAAAGGCTCATCTCCCTCCTACATGGTTGCCCTGTCTCAAGTCTCAACCATGGAATTTGATGACTCTTCCTAGCGATACTAGGTTGGCCAGGACAGACCAACAGTCTTAGACACTATGGATGAGAATGTTGCTTTTGTCTATATTGTTACCTTTCATGTAACCCTGGAATAGGTACTAGTTTCCAGAGGATACCAGCTAATAGTCAAGGCTAATAGCTGCTAATGTCGATGCCTGAAGGAACCAGTAAAGTCCCTAAGAGGTAGGTGGAGAGGGGTAGAGGAAACCTAAGAGAAGAAAAGAAGTGGTAGGCCAATAACCAGTTGACCTTGCCCTGGTTCTAATTCCTGGCAACCTCCTGGGTTTCAGAATGCTTCTGTGCTGCATGGACTTCTCTTGGTGGCTTTTCAAAAGGACATTGCCAACCATTCCTTCAGGGGTGCCACCTATAGGCCAGTAGGTGGCTAAAGTGTTCTTATGCTGTGGAACAGGTTTCAGCAGAGCTAGAATAGACTGGAAAAAAGGCCCAGGGGTCGACTTTGAGAAATTAGTCATTGAAATCCCTATAGATCACAGCTGTCTGACATGCCATGAACCACAGGAGTGGTTCAGGACCAGGAAACATTTTCATTACACTTGAGATCTTCACGAGTCAGGGTCAAATGGGTACTAACAAGGTAGAACAAATTTCAAATAGTTCAAGAAGAGCTCGCTGGCACGAGTGCCAGGTATGCTGAGAGTTAAACAATTCATGTGGGAGCCAAAGGAAAAGGAGTGGAAAGGGAAAGTGGCATATTTAAAGACCACAAAGTAAGATACGACATGACATTTGTGAGGTCCTGAAAAACGAACTAGTGGGATGAGCATGCAGTGAGACAATGGTGCCAGGGAGATAGTTTGGGATGAGATTTGAGAGATGTTGTTAGCTGCCGTGGAGACCATTCCAACCCCTCGTGTCCCTGTGCACAACAGCTGGAAACACTGCCCCAGCCCTGTGCCATCCTCACTGCGGTTCCTAAACTGTGAGAGATAAGAAAGAGCAACTTCACGGTAGTCATTTCCTCAGCGATAAATTACATGAAAGTGGCTGCATGCTAAAATTTCCCCAAAATGACTTCTGGAGCATCATTAAGTGTAGCTGAGGAAGCAGGAGACATAGCGGGGATTGTAGCATTAAAAAGCTCTGATACTTAATAATTTGATTCCCTTGTAAAACACTGGCACTTGGTTTCTACCCATGAACGTTGCAGATAAAAGTAATCAGTCACAATGAGGGCTAAGAATCATGGCTGCTATAATGTATCGCAGGGTCAAAACTTAGCTTTTGCATTTTCTAGTTACTGTTCTTTCCAAGTTCCAAGATTTTACATATTCTCCAGTAGCAATCACTTCACTTGTCAAAATCAGCATGTGAAATGTGCCCCCAGAACAGTCCTTGTAGACATGTTTGGAGGAAAAGCTTCTGAAAATGACCTAGCTCCTTCATTTCCCAAAGAATGGTTTTAATTCCAGAAATGTCTCAGGCTATGAGCGTAGACTCGCAGGGGTCCTCAAGCTTTTTAAACAGGATGCCAGTTCACTGTTCCTCAGACTGTTGGAGGGCCAGACTATAGTTTAAAAAAAAAACAAAAAACTGAACAAATTCACTGCGGGCCTGGGATGAGTCGACTGCTAGGCAGGACAGGCAGTGGCAGCAAAAACACCCAGCAGACTGGATAAATATTCTCAGCAGGACGCATGTGGCCTGCAGGCCTCATTTTGAGGACCCCTGGCCTAGAACAACCCAGCAACCATGAAAAACAGAAGAAAGCAATAAGATGTAGGCAAAAATGGATTGTATGCGTGACTTTAAATTTAGGGGAAAGCTGTCATCTGCATTACCTGAGCCAACCATCAGTTGTCTCCCTGAGAATCCTTAATCTTCAACTGTGAACTGTTTATGTCATGTTTGCTATGCACAGGATGGGATGTTAGCTAATGAGAGAGCTGCTGTCTACTAAAGAAATAAATACAATTCTGTCTTCAGGGAACTTGTAATCTAGTTAGGGAGATAGCAGACACATACACACAGTATATTCATGCAGTCTATCAACATCTTTACAATAATCCAATATAAATGAATCATGTGTGATAAGAAAATGCCAGCTAGGTTAGTGAAGCTTTCAAATGGAAACTCTCCTTATGCAGTTTTGGGCCGGGGGGCGGGGGGTGGAAACTACTTTCAATTGGGTCTTTGATGGAAGAGAATAAATGATAAATTCTAAGAAAATAAATTCTAGATTAAAAAGTTGGATAGGGAAAGGCCTGGGGCCAGGGTGGTTTGGAATAATGGTACAAGATCCCTCAAAGTACCTCAAAGGTACTTATGTTTCAGAAATCCACCTAGTAAAAAAGGAAGGAGAAGGAAGAAAGAAAGAAAGAAATCTCTTGGCAATAGGATGAAGAAGTTCATATTCAAATGTATATATCTTTGAAAGAAAAAGTTGATACATTAGACCCTAAAAGAGTTTGAAGACTCTAAAAAAAAATGTTTTAAAGGAGCTAGGAACATTAGAGAAGATTCAATTTCTCCATTACTTTATTCATGAAACAGAATCAGGGAAATAAGGTCTGTGTTAGTCCAGGTAGACTAGAGGAACAAATTTCATAGACCTGCATATGGATATAAGGAAAGGGTTTATATACAAAAGGGATGGAACATTGAGAAAGCATCCCAACCCAGTCCAGTTCAAAGTCATGTCTGATATTAGCCCATTTTCCCGATACCACTCTATAAAGTCTCCTTCCAACTCATGAAGTCACAGGTCAGTGGGTGCAGAGTCCCGGCACTGGCAGGGGTCTCCCCATGACTCCTTGCTACCAGGGCTCAGGGTCCATCAACAGCATCCAGTGGTGGCAGAAGCAACTCATCGCTGGCAGAGGTCTCCATGTGGCCTCTCCAGCTTCAGAGGTCTGGCGCCATCAGGGCAAAGCCGTGTGGCTTCTCCGGCTCCTCAGACACTGCCATCTTGTCTTGTCCGTGATTAATCGTCTCTGACTAACTCCCAACAACTGGGGAAGATAGTTTCTCATCTTCACGAGGGAAAATATCGTGAGATTTCCCAGAAGTCTCAGAAGAAAGCCATGCCCACATGGAGGCCTCATTGCTACTCAATGACTATCTCCAGATTAACAGGCTAGACTCTACCCCTACATTTCAATCATAAAATTAACATAAGCACATGGCTGCCACATGGTCTCTTCTATTAGGGCTTATATGTCAGGAAGGGAAACAAAGGAAGGACACAGACATGTGAGCGTGTCGATGTCAGTTGCACTGAGGAAGCAGGAGTTGCTCCCAGTCAGGAAAACTCCAGAGAGGGGTGGATTTGAGATGATAATGAAGGATTTGTGTATTCAATTTTTCATTTTTGTTTTGTTTTTCCATTCATCTGACAAAAGGTATATTTTGCAAAGGGGTCCCAGTGGAATAGTGGGTTTTCAGTTTGGCTATCTACCAGTCCTCTGGTGTGTGTGTGAGAGAGAGAGAGAGAGAGAGAGAGAGAAATTGCTTTCTGCTCCCATAAACATGTATAGTCTTAGTTCTGCTCTACCTTATACGGTTGCTATGAGTTTGAATTATTCAGTGGCAGTGAATTTGGCTTTAGGGTGTTTTGTTTATTTTTGGTTTGTCTTTTCTTGAAGTGGTAAGATTTGAAGGGACTAGGTCTCAGTTCCTACACTAGATCCACAGGCCAATATAGTGAATGAATTTCTACCCACAAGGGCATCACACTGTCCCTTGGTCCAAGAATGAAATGGCAGCAGACACAAATAGAAAAAATGCCCCCAGACACAGGAAATCCATGAAAGTTTCTCAACAAAATCAATATTTGCTTAGGGAACCCCAAAAGTTAAAGTTTCCTATCCTGGGAGGTGAGTGACAAGGAGCACAGAAGCTGTTGCTAATGTTTGGTGATGTCAAGTCAGCTCCAGCGTATGCTCCATACACATGAAACACTCTCCAGTCCTGCTTCAGCTTCACAATTGTTGCAGTCAGTGTGTCAGTCCATTTTTTCGAGGCTCTTCCTTTCTTCATGGCCCTTCTCCTGTGCCTAGCATATTGTCTCTTTCCACATTCTGGACATTCCAGATAATAAAGATAGCATGAAAATATTAAGGTTGAGCCCCAAAAGTTACATTGTACCAAGCTAAGAAATAAGGCCTGTAACTGCATGTGAAAGGTTAATAATGGATCAGAAAGAAAAATAGGGCTTACAGAGAAAAAGGGAGTGAGGATCAGATAACTGAAGGTGGAGGGAAAGAAGAGATCACAAGAGGCAAACTCAGAACATAGGCTTTAGAACACACATTGGGTTCAAATCCCAGCTCTCCTAATTATCAGTCTTTTTTTTTGGGGGGGGGGTTGGGGGGGGTTGGGGGGGGCATCACTGCCCTCAGGTGGTGGGAGTAGAAGGCCCAGCCTTTGCTCCATGGAGCTGGAATTGAACCTTCATCCCAGTGGGCTGCAGTCCTGCGCACAACCACTGTGCCA
This sequence comes from Nesogale talazaci, assembly GCA_004026705.1. Classification (NCBI taxonomy): domain Eukaryota; kingdom Metazoa; phylum Chordata; class Mammalia; order Afrosoricida; family Tenrecidae; genus Nesogale; species Nesogale talazaci. The sequence continues at coordinate 179,512 of PVJH01001451.1, forward strand.
CCGGGGCTCAGCCCTAATTATCAGTCTTTTATCTGATGCTGGGTTATTCAGAGAAGAAAAAAAAAGAAGCTTACATATGTATTTATGGAAAGAGAAATTTATATGAAGAGGATGTGTCACTGAGTTGTAGAAACAAAGAAGGGCTGCCAGCTCAATGGGTTGTGGGTCGGTATTAGACTGGGGCCTTCTCTGTACTCATAGTTTCAGGGCTGATGAGCCCCAGATCTGCAGGAAGATGGAAGGCTTGTAACTATAGATATGAATAAATTCACAGTTGGCAAGTTAGATGGCAGGCTGCTGACAACTCCCAGGAAGGGTAGATAACATGGCAGGCCATTGGCTGAAGTCAAAAGACACAGCGGTTGATGCAAGATCTAGAGTCAGCAAAAGCAAGCTTTCCCCCCATTCTCTCGTGCAGTGGGAAAGGGCTATACCATTGAGGAAACTGCCTTCTGATTCACTGCCAGCTCATTGCAGACCTGCTAACCTTGTGGGAGACCTCACCACGGGGGTTGTTGTTGTTGTGTTGGGTGTCGTCATGTCAGCTCTGACCTACAGCAGCCCTAGGTGCAATAGATTAAAACCCTGCCAGGTCTACGCCCTTCTCACCATTGTTCTGTGTTTGAGCCCAGTGCGCAGTCACTGCTTGATCAGTCTAGCTCATGGAGGTTCTGCCTCTTTTCCTCTGCCCTCTACTTCATCAAGTTTAAAGTCTTCTTTCAGGGACTGGTCTCTCCTGATACCATCCAAAGTACATGAGACAACGTCTTGCCATCCTCCCTTCTAAGGAGCATTCTCACTGTACTTCCTCCAAGACAGGTGGGTTGGTTCTTTTGGTAGTCCACGGTGTTTTCAGAATTTTTCGATTCTCCAATCCCCTAGTAATCATGAGAATTACTAGGTCTTAACTGCCAAACCACTAAGAATTCTAGCCCAGCCAAGCAAACAAAACCATCACTATCACACTTTCTAAACTTAGACAAATTTTTTGCCCTCTCTGAGTTGACATTTTCTCATATCCAAAGTAGGGGGAGATATTAAAATCAGAAGTTAAGTGACAACTAAATGAGACTGAATCTAGCAGTAAGTGATTTTTAATGGCTAGGGCTATGTCTGTCAGGCACTCAGTCCCCTCCATAAGTGATAACTGATTATTGTTGGGCATTGCCCAGTGGTTCCAACTGTAGCCGTACAGGATGAAACACTGCCTGGTCCTTTGTCAACCACACAATCATTTCCTATGTTTGACTCGTCGCTGCCATGTCAACATTGAGCATCATTCTCTATCTTGCTGACTCTCCCTCTGCATGGTATCCTTCTCCTAGGACTGATCCCATCCAAGGACATCTCCAGAGTATGTGATACAGTCTCACCATCCTTGCTTATAAAGAAACCTTACGGCTGTATGTCTTTCAACACAGAGTGGTTCCCGATCTGCAAGTCCTTAGTGGATGCAATATTCTTTGCCAACAGCATAAATCAAAGGATTCTTCTTCAATCTTCCTTATTCACTGTCAAACTTTCCTATTCATGTGAGGTGACTGAATGTAATCAGGGTATGGACACAGCTTAGTCACCAAAGTGACTTCTTTATCTTTGAACACCTTAAAGCAATGATCCTCAACCTTCCTCGGGCCTCGACCCTTTAATACAGTTTCCCATGTTAGGGTGACCCCCCCCCACTATAAAATTATTTTCATTGCTACTCCATCACTGTAATTTTGCTACTGCTATGAATCGGGCAAGCACTGTGGTAGGATTGTTCAACCCCGAATATGGTAGAGATCCATAGCCTTAAAGAGGTCATTTGTAGTATAGTCACTGAGATACAAGTAAACATGTTTCTAGTCTTTTTTACTCACATCCCATAGCAGCCATGGTATCCCTTGTCTTGAATGTCGGACAGCTCCCACTAGATGTGCATGTGTATGATAATAGACTATAATGAGTGGTAGTTGCAAAAAAGAAAAAAAAGGCCATGTGCTTTTCTCAACTGAAGCACTGATGTGTTCCTCTTAGACTGGAGTTCCTTGAGGTCCGGTCAATCGTGAGTTAATTTCAATGAGTCTTCCGTGCGTCTTCCACGTGACAGTTTAAATCCTCTCCCTATAGTTACTGTGCACCAAAGGAATGTGCAGCTGAGGAGGAGAGAGTTCTATTAAGGTCTGACTTCCTGGAAGGAAGCTCTACAAATCACTTGGAAAGTTCTTGGCATCATCACCTGGGTCTGGTCATTTGCAAAGTGTCTATAAATCTTCCACGGGCCAAGGTATGTTTGTGTGGTTTTTTCCCCCTCTGACAGACTCGGCTTTTCCCCCTCTGCTATCAGATATTAGGAATCAAGGTAACAGTCACTCGGGAAAGGCCACAAGGAGGTCAGGCTACCCATGTGGAAGTGATCTTGTGTCAATTTCTCATCCTTTTCAAGTGCTATCCAGATGAGCAGCTTTCTTCCTGGAAGGCAGGTGGGGGCAATAGGCCTTGAGCATTGTAGCAGAAGGAATGGTCTTTTCTACGCTCAGTTTCCTGGGAGAAAATCAGGGAGGAATAGATAAGAGAGTGAAAATAGGAAAGAAAACGGAGAGAAAGGAATGAGACAAAAAGAAAAAGTGAGACTCTTTTATTCAGAATACTTGCATGAGTCTGAAATACTAAAGTATGCAAAAAACAATACTAAAGTTTTTCATAATGGTTTTAAAACTTGAACAGAGATAGGATTTTCTATCTTTGGACTCTGTAAAAACTGAACAGGAGGGCTTGAGCCCTGATGGCATAAAGTGGTTGAGTGCAGGACTGCAGCCCGTGGCGTTGGTGGTTCAAATCCAGCAGCGGCTCTCAGGAGCAGCACTGGGTAGTTCCCACAACCACCAGAGGGCAGTGATGTCTAAAAATAAAAAAAAAAAAACAGGAGAAGCGTAGGACATAAAATGGTTAAACACTCAACTACAGGCCCAAAGGTGGGCTGGTTGAACACACCTGGAAATATGTCACCAGACAGGCTCCTGGATCTGCTTCCGAGGAGGGTGCACCTTGAAAGGCAGGAAGATAAGAGCTCTGCCCAGCACACTTGGTTGTCATAGTCAGAGTGGACTCGGCAACAATGGAAGCAAAACGGTCCAGTTTTATTACTTCCACCACTAGGTCCCACCCTCATTCTTCTTCACCATTAACCTCCATGATCAGTTCTGGACTTTTCTCTGATCAGCAAAGAAGCATGACACCACTTCTTAGGCATAATATTTAAACAAATCTCCTATTTCCACTTCATTCTGGCAACCCTTTGCAACAGAACTTCTTGAAACACATAGTAATTCTTCCATTCCTAGTCTTCCCTAAAGACCACTCCACAGAGACTTTGAGGCACTCTGGTGGGGCTGTTGCCTGGTGAGCATTAGGCTGCTTACCTGAAAGATCAACTCTTCAAACCACCGTGACCCCAGAGGAAACCTCAGAGGGTATCTGCTTCTGTAAAGATTTATAGCCTCCCTGGGAGGGGTGGGAGCAGTGAGCAAATGATGCCACAGGCAAAGGAATGACTGGAAATTACATCAGTGACAAGGAAGACATAGAGATCCCAGGGATAGTTGGAGCAACAGCAATCTAAGTGAGAGGAATTACTGCAAGAAGACAGAAGGAGGATGAGGGTGTGATGGTGGGGCAGGAGGAAGGTCAAAGAAACAGGAAAGACCTAGGAAGCAAAGCAATGGATAGAGGTATAAACAATGGTGTGTACATCTGTAAATATGTTAATTCATTAAAATAGAGGTATTGGCCCATGTACATATATTTACATGGTAATACACTGAGGTCATGGATAGACTTTGGGCCTCTGCTCAAGCCCTACCTCAACATAAGAACATTAAAACACACATTTTATCGAGGGCTCTTACTACTCTTTTAACAATACATGCATCGATTGTATCAAGCACATTTGTATATATGTTGCCATCATTGTCATCTAGACATTAACTTTCTATTGAGTATTTGGAATCAGCTTCGCTTTTTTCCTGCCTCCTAATGTGGCACCTTGATAAATTGCATATATATTTTTTTCATATCTTATACCAACCACTGTCTCCCTTTCCCCAGGGTTTCTGTTGTTAGTCCCTGAGGAGGTGTGTGTATGTGTGTGTGTGTGTATGTGTGTTGCTAATCATTGAGGTGATTCCTCCTTTCTCCCCTCCTCTTCCCACCATTCCCTTGCCTTTCTGGTATAACTACTCACATTCCTGTCCCTGGATTCTGTATGACTTGAATTCACTGCACATGCTTCAGCCAAGAAAAGCAGCACTGGAGTCATGATGGTGGGGGGGGGGGGTGAGGAAGCCTCACAAAAGCAGAGGAATGGTGTGTGTTTCGTCAGTGCTTTACTGCGCCCTGATTGACTCATCCCTTCCCTGTGGCCCCTCTGTGGGGAAATGTCCCATTGTCCACAGATGGGCTTTGGGTCTCTGATTCAACCCCCCTTATTCTCAGCAATATGATTTGTTTGTTTTGGGTCTTCTGATGCCTGTTACCTGGTCCCAGTGACACCTCATGATCACACAGGCTGGTGTGCTTCCATATGGGCTTACTGCTTCTCTATGAGATGGTTGCTTATTTAACTTCAAGCCTTTAAGATCTCAGATGCTGTATCTTTTTTTCTTAATCATTTTATTGGGGATTCTTATAGCCTTTATCGCAATCCACACATACATTGTATCAAGCACATTTGCACGTTTGTTGCCATCATCATTTTCAAAATATTTTTTCTTCTACTGATGTCCTTGGTGACAACTCCTGTGTTTCTTCCTCTCCCCCACCCTTCCTTCCTCATTAACCCTTGATCATTTTTTTTGGGGGGGGCATCACTGCTCTCCGATGGTGGGAGTAGGAGGCCCAGCCCCCCTGCTGGAATTGAACCTCCATCCCAGTGGGCCGCAGTCCCGCGCACAACCACTACGCCACCAGGGCTCAGCCCAACCCTTGATCATTTATAAATTTTTATCATGTCTTACACTGACCCCTGTCTCCCTTCACCCACTATTTTGCTTTTCCCCTTGGCAGAGGATTATCTGTAAATCACTGTGATCAACTCCTCCTCCCCCCACCCCCACCTTCCCCTTCCCCTCCTGGTATCACTTTTCTCATTATTGGTTCTGAGGGGTCTATCTGTCCGGATTCCCAGTGTTTCCAGTTCTTATCAGTACCAGTGTACATGCTCTGGTCTTCTTGGAATTGTAAGGTACAACTGAGGTCATGATAGTGTGATGGAGGAAGATAGACCGCACCCTGGTGGGCTTATCTCTTCCTTGTGACCATTCTGTAAGGGGATGTCCAATTGCCTATGCACGTCTTCGAATTCACATTGATAGGACTTTGGGTTCTGCGTCTTTAGTGTCTGATACCTCATCCCATCAATGTCTCATGATTGCACAGGCTGGTATGCTTCCTGTAGGTTGATTTTGTTGCTTTCCAGCTAGATAGTCGCTTGTTTATCTTCAAGCCTTTAAGAACCGAGAAGCTATATCTTTGGATGGCGTTCTGCACCACCTTTGCTTAAGCGCCCATTTAGTCTAAAGCAATTGTGTTGGGAAGCTGAGCATCACAGGATGCTAGGTTATTAGAACAAGATGTTCTTTTGTTGAAGGAGTACTTGAGTAGGGACCAAAGTCTAATTGCTATCTTTTTTTTTTTTTTTTTTTTTTTGGTTTTAGGGCATCACTGCCCTGGTGGTGGGAGTAGGAGGCCCATCCAGCTCCCTCTGGAGCTGGAATTGAACCTCCATCCCAGTGGGCCGCAGTCCCGCGCACAACCACAACGCCACCGGGGCTCAGCTGATTGCTATCTTAATACTTAACATATAACCATATGTACATAGAGCTATTTCCCTAGTGTTAATATAAATATATTTACACATATACATGCCTGTATTAAGACCTCTATAAATGCCCTTTGACTCCTAGTTCTTTTCTCTATTTCCTTTTACCTTCCTCCTGTCCCACTATCATGTTTGACCTTCATTCAGGTTTCAGTATTCCTCTCAGTTACATTCCCTTCTTCAAGCCCTATCAGGCATCCTGTGCCCTTCTCGCCATTGATTTTAGATCACTTGTTCCCTAGTCCCTGGAATTGTTAACACCCAATTCCTTTTCCCCACCTTCCACTCTCCTATGTGTCCCCCTGAACCACGGGTCTTGCTGTTTTCTCCTCTGGATGGTTTGTCCCACTGATCTTATCTAGATAGATATGTAGAGATAATAATGAGCACAAATATAAGGCAGAGAAAATAAAACAAAAAAAGAAACAAAAAAAACCCCAAAACAAATTAAAATAACCAGTGACAAACAAAAAGAAATGCCTATAAATAGTTCCAGGTCTGTGTATAAATCTTTAGGAGTGTTTCCCCAGTGGAGTCGGATGGGGCCCTAAAGTCTGCTTTTGATATTCCCTGGGAACTTCGTTGCTTTGTTCCCCTCGATGCTCTGTTGCATGTCGTTAGCATTACACTTCAGTGGGGCAGAGTCAGACTGACCACAATTCCCATACTGTGCCTCCAGTGTCGTCCCTTGAAGCAGTGTGGGTCAGTGAGGGATGCTGTGTCTGGTGGTGTGGTTGGCCCTATTGCCTTCTCTGTGCATTGGCTGCCCTAAGCAGGAATATCATCCTGGGTTTAGTGGGCCAGAATGGATTCCACTCTATCCTTGCATCTTCCTCTGTTCCTGTGTGATCAGACGCATATGCTACATCGTTTGATAGCCGGGCACCATCCACTTTCTTCACCACACTTGCACCCATTTTGTCTTCGGCAATTGTGCCAAGAAGGTGAGATTCACAGAATGCCAGTTTGTTAAAATAAACATTTTCATTGAGCAGAGGCCCGAAGTCCATCCACTACTGCAGTGTATTGCCACATCAAGCCTCTCAGCTAGAATGCTGTTGCTCCAACACCCCTAGGATCTCTATGTCCTCATTGTTATTGATTTTAATTCCCTAGTTGCTCCCAGTCTATGGTGTTATTTTCTCACCTTTTCCTTTCCCAACCTCCTACTCCCCCAAGTCCCTCCAGGTCCATTGGTCCCACTGCTTTCTCCTTAAGCTTGTTTCCCATGCCAATCTTATGTTAAGTAGGCAACCCAACAATATCAGAGACCAAACAAAAAGAAAATAGGATGAAAAAAGAAAGAAAAAGAAACACAATTCCAGATCTGCCCACTGAACTTTATGACTGTCTGCCAATTGGCCCTGGAGAAATTCCAGGAGCTGCTCCCTCTACTATGAAGCCTATTTTGGGGACTCTTCAGGAACTTTGTGTCTTTGCTTTACTCTCCTTGCTATTCTGTTATGTTCCCTTATTGATTTTCCTTGATTTGGTGGGATTTCAGATTGAACTACTCCCTACCTATCATGTGTCCCCAGTATTGCCCTCCGTCACAGTGTCCTCTAGTAAGAGGATGACAGTTCTTGAGCTATTTCTGGTCCTATTGTCCTCTCTTTGTCTCAGCAGCTCTGTGCAGGGACATTGTCTTCCAGCTTGGTGTGCTGAGAAGGGATCTAGACTGCCCCTTTCTCTTTTTCCTTCTTGATTTGCAACCATGACCTGTAGGTTTAGTATTGTCCTCTGTAGCACATCAATCTAAGGAAGGGGTGGGGGGGGGATCACTTTGCCCCAGATTGAAGTTGGCCCTGTAGCCCCATCTTTTCATGAATTGTTCCACATGGTTGTGTTGCTCTCAAGGTTTGGTGCACCATAGTGGGATCTGCATGCACAGTCCCAGTTCGGTGGAGATAAACAATATTCTCCCCCTGGGTGAACTAGTGTCCTGCTCCCCCTGTGCCATCATCTCTTCTCCCCCCTCCTTTTCTCCCTCCCCCCCCCCTTTCCCCTTCTTTGTGTTCTAACTACCTGGTATTCTGTGATATCCATCCTCCCAACCCAATTCCTGAAGACAAAACGGGGACACAAGCAAATGTAGTGAAGAAAACGGATAGTGTCAGCTATCAAAAGAACTTAAAGGGTTGAAGTTAAGCAAAAAAAATCCATCTAATAGAGACGCAACAAGTCCATGTGGACGAAGCACACCAGTCTGTGAAATCATGAGGTGTAGATGGGATCGAGTAACAGGCATCAGAAGACCCAAAACAAAAAAGCAAACAAGCAAAATGTTGTTGAGAAAGAGGGGCTTCAGAGCAGAGATCCCAACCCAATCTGTAGACAGTGGTACATCCACGCACAGAAGAGTCACAAGGAAGGGATGAGTCACGAGGGTGCAGTATAGCACCTATGAAACACACAATATCCCTCTAGTTCCTTGAGGCTTCCCCCCACTCACCCACTATCATGACCCCAGTCCTGCCTTTTACTGCAGCCTAGACTGGAGCATGTACACAGGTAGATAAGAGATCAGAGCTCATGGCACATGGAATCCAGGAATGGGGATAGTGTTACCAGGGAGGGTAGAGGGAAGGTGGGGGGAGAGGGGAGGAAGGGGGAACCAATCGCCATGGTAGGGACACATAAACACATTCCACACTCCCCACCAGGGGAATGAAAAACAGAAACCCTGGGGGAAGGAAGATAGTGGTTGGTGAAAGATATGAAAATAATAATTGATCGAGGAGTCACAGGGTTGGGGGGGAGCTAGTGAGGGAAAAAAGAGGAGCTGATACCAAAGGCTCAATTAGAAAGTAAATGTTTAGAAAATAATGATATCAACATGTGAACAAATATGCTTGATACAATTGATGTATGGATTGTTATAAGAGCTGTAACAGTCCCCACCAAAAAATGATCTTTAAAAAAAAGATTTTAAAAGAATGATGATGGCTTTAGAAAGCCTATATAGGTTTCTATGAGATGTAATTGACTAGATAACAGTGGGCTTTATGGGGGGTGGAGTTAATTTTTCGTTCCATCAGAATTATCCTTGTCAAAGTCAGATGAGGTCTTTACAACACAAAATTCAAATTTCAACTCTAGTGTCTCATCGTCTTTATAGCAATGCCGACAAGAATGATCACTTTACTTTTTTCTTCATTTGACTTCCAGGATACTAAGCTTTCTTAACTCTCCTCCTATCTTGCACGCTGCTGCTTCTCTGTTCTTTTGCTGATTCTTCTCCTACCTTTGTCAATGTTAGAGTGCTCCAAAGTAATCCCTTTTTCCTCTTCTGTCTCTCTCTCACTCTCTCTCTTCCTCTTTAAAAACATATTCCCTTCCTAAGATCCCACCCACGTCTCATACCTGTACAATACCATCTCACTTTGAATCACCCCTAATTTATATTATCAGACTGTATCCCTGTCTTCAGCACCATATATTGATCTACAATTATTTATTCCATAACTGGTTTAACATATTTATTCATCATATAAACCTTTCACACTTGACATCTCTAAAACTGAATCTCCAGTCCACTCCTAAAACATCAACAAGATCTGCTGACAGACTCCCCAAGTTCAGTGTTGTCAGCTCCATCGTACCAGTGGCTGTGACCAAAATCTCTGGAATAACCCTCACTTCATGTATTTCTCTTATATTCCATGCCCAGCCCATCAGAAAACTCTGATATGTTTAACCTTAATATGTATCCAGAATCTTACAACTTCTTTCCACCTCCACTGACTCACCTTAGACTGAACCACCACCATCTCTCACCTGGATCATTTCAGTACATTCCCTGATTCCACCTCAGGACTTTGCAGTCTTTTCTCAACATCATAGCCAGATAGATGACTCCCACCCTCTTCTGTTCAACACCTCTCCAATTCATTCATAGGAAAAGCCAAGTTATGTGGTCTATAGGACCACACAATCCGACTCTTTCCTTTCTCCCAGCACATTATTTATACTGTCCAAACCACACCAACCCCTTGACACATGCATGTGTCCCTCTTCGGGCCTTTCTCCTGCTCTCCTCCTTGCCTAGACAGTGCCCTTGTCGATATATACATAAGTAACTCCTGTACCATCCTCGTCTTCTTTCAACTGCCACTTGCTCAGCGTGGTCTACCACAACCACATGCTTAAAATTCTCAGTCCCTCTCCCCACCCCCACCCAACACCAGCACTGAAGCCCCTGTACCTATTATTGTTCAAGTTTATTATTTACTCTATAATTGAATATTGGCTTTTCCCCATAACCAGGCCCAGGGGAGGAGAGATTTTACATATATATGCACCTCCTCAGGTACCCTGGTGATGCGGTCAGTAAGGCCAGGAATGCTAACCACAAGGTACAGGCAGTTCAAACCCCCTGCATGCTCTGCAGGAGAAAGGTGAGACTATTTTCTCCCATGAGCAGTTACAGCCTCCAGAGGCCAATATAGCATCACTATGAGTTAGACTCTACTTGATGACAATGGGTTTGGTAACGTTCAGAATGGTGTTTGATACTTAATAGGCATTCCATGAGTATCTGTACAAAGAATGACTGAAGTTCTCATTTTTAGTCTTCCTGCTTTTTTTGATATGTATTATTCATAATATCTAACCCAATACCTGAACATGAAATCAAATATAATAGATTTTCTAAATATCTAATTTCCATTGGAGAGAAGAAAAGCAGTATGGTGTGATTCTCATTCTCTATTTTAATAGGTATGTACAATGTATTAGGAATTGCATCCAGTGTCTTAAAATGTGCATATGATTCAAGAGATTTATGTTTTATAATATTGAACACTACAACTCTTAGAAGGACAGGCAGACAGATAAAGAGAAATAAAACGTGATCCACAGAATTGTACTGGACACATGTTCTAATACTTCCCATTTTTTCTTAAAACTACTGAAAAATCCATATTAGTATAGCTCCTTGTGAATTATTAGCATTTTTATTGTTTCACATAGACATCTAGTGTCTTAGGAGGAAATAATCCAAATCCTCTCCTGCCATCATTTTTTTTCTTCACTTTAATCCCATCTAAAGTTGGACAGAAGAAGGACCTATTGCATTTAGTGTTTTGTCCTTTACAGAGATGCAAGAGATTCTCTGAATAAAGAGATGGGGATGTGAAAAAAATTGCTGTAGTACCTTCCTTCTTGCCCTTTTGGGTCAGAACTATGATAATTCCTGTGAGAGACTAACAATCTCTCTGGCAATATTTTGTCTATCTCCCAATCTACTACTAATTTTCAGTCTTCAGGATGGAATGCCCCCTGTGGGCAAAGGCCAGGTCTGGTTTGTTGATTAGTATATCTCTGCTGCCTGGTTGATAACAGGCACATAGAAGATGCACAGTAAACACAGTTTTTGCATTCCAGTCCTAGTGCTTTGGGTTTCCTTTTATCGTTTCACTTAATCTCCAGGCCCTCTATAGCACTTTACCTCTGAAGTGTCCTCTATGAAAAAAAACATAACTGTGTGTTTAGCTCATCCTCCAATCCATAGGAGTCATGACTCCCAGTCAATACCACAAAGATTTTTTTCAGGTAAAACTTGTTCTTTACTTATTTGTCTGTCTTGTTATAAAATCATGTAACATTCACTTTTCAGTAAGAATTTCCTCTCCCTTTAGACACTCAAATTTCCTTTTCCTTTTTCTTTTTTTTTAAACATCAAGCATAAATATTTGTTGATAATTTGTTTAGGCTATTTCTTTATCTTGCCAATGTCCAGTCTTTATATAAGGAGTCCACTTTTGCTTGGGCTCTTATTCAGTGTTTCATTAAATAAAAAATATTAAGGACCATCTGTTGTGTGTTAAAACACACTCGGCTAAGCACTGAGGGCTCGATGATAAGTTCTTTCTAGAGTTCATGGTTTAGAGATAGACACAGCTTTTAACAGTATTTGATTATGTTGTGGTAAATACTGATGATAAGAACCAATAGCTGAGATGAAGGAGAAGTATGACCCGATGCCATGCAACCAATTCTGACTCATGGCTGCCCCATCTGTGTTAGAGTAGAACTGTAGTCCATGGGGTTTCCAAAGGCTGCAATCTTTCGGAAGTAGATCAGCTGACTTTTCAAAATGCATACTTGTTTACACCACCCAGAGATGCCTTTGGGACGTATTGAGGCTTCATGATAAAGGGTCTTGTTCTAGTTGTGAGAGAAGATAGACGTTCCTATAGAAGTGAAATGTAAGTCACCCCACAAGCATGGAAAAGTTGAACCTCCCACAAGGCAGGTGTCTGCGTACGCACACACTGGCATTGTTACAGGCCACAGAAGTACTCAAGAGATGCCAGGCTACGTGTGTTTGAGTGGTTTGGTGCCACTAAAGAACTGTTCTTTTTGACAGATGCGATGAGCAATCTCATTGGGGACCTGCTGCCCCACTGACTTTGGAGTCAGATGTAGATGTTGCATGTTGTGTAGATAATAGATCTCAGTGTTTGGTGAGAATCTGACAGAGTTTGCATCATCTGAGTTAATTACCCCTCGGCTTTTTGAAAGAATGGGTAACAGATGGTAGCCACCTTGACAGCAGATTCTGCTATGAGCCACACAGGCATGTAGGCAAGTCTGGGCTGCTCGAAGTGTCCGACTAGATTTTTGTGTACTGAAGGCACTTCCAATCTTTAGACTCTTTTGCCTCTGGATAAGTTTTGTTCCAGCTACGGGAAAATTACTCTTTTAGCTTTCTGCTAGAAATTATTGTGAATGAAAAGCAACCTCCAGCAACTCACCTGTCCCTGGACCATCACAAACCTGGATAGTGCTGAGGATTGGGTCGGTGTGGAGGAGTTGGGTGCATTTTAATGGAAACAGCATGGCATTCATTACTCACCTGCTTCCTACCATCTGGATTTTCACAGCTCAGCAAGCATGGTGGGCTCCCTGCCTATTATCAAGAAGAGTTTGGCTCCTAAAGAGGGCATGGCTAGGTCCCTTTGAAGTCATAATTTTATGATGAACACCATGAATAAATTGGACTTGGCATTCTAACCCAGTAAGCTGCTTTCACATTTGAATGGTCAAAATATAATGTTTCATTTCCACAGCAGGAGAAAGAGGGGAAACCAACAGCTTCAGTACTGGGAAACAGGCGAATGAGAAGGAAAATTGATTGTATGATTGAATGAAACCGCAGTAGAACAGTTCATGTAGGGAGGTTGAAGAACAAGAGTCCATGTCTCCCATGTTGCATACATGTTAGAAAGATGGCCCTGTGAAAAGTGCTAAGAAGACAGCAAAGACAGATCTATGAGCATGCATCTGGCTGCAAGTAACAAAACCTGTCTAACAGTGACTTAAACCAGAGGTCATCTCTTGGACAAATCCAGACCTAGTCTTTCCTAAGATAGGTTTTTACAGCTCATTGATGTCATCAAGGGACTTATCCCCATCTTCCATCTGTCATACTCAGCCTCTGGGCTTTCTGTCCTTAGACTTGTCACCTTATGATCATATTATGGCTGCTTCAGCTTCACAAATCATAACCACATATAATCAAATACAGAGGCAGGTAGCAAAGAATAACCAATGCAGCCAGAAAGCCTCTTCTCAACTGCCTTTGTCCTTTATACAAGAAAAAAATTATATCTTAGAATCTGTCCAACATCTCCACCCCCTGCAACACACACACCCTTTTCCTGTGTCTCACCAAGCAAATTGGGCCTACATGGCTATCACTGGCCAACGGGATTCTTGGAAGTAATACTTGGCTTTTGCAGCCTCTACAGTGGGAGGAAGGCAAAAAAAACTGCACCGGGTAGGAGTGCATACTACCACACAATGCAGATGCTTCATGAGCATGATCTAGAAAGGCAAGCTGACATTTAGGGAGTGGCACCTTATAAGACTGTTTGTCAAGAAACAGGAAATGATCATTGATAAGGTATTGAGAATTTGGCTATTAGACACAAGCTCCTGCCTTTTTTCATGTCTGAAGAATACCAGCACCAGTTTAGAGTCAAAACCAGGATGCGTAGTTATTCCTGTTTACATGAAAGAAAGAGAATTCATAACCAGATACTAGACGCAGATGTATGATACCACATGAATCGAGCAGGGACCAGACAGAAAGTGTATTTTATGGGCAGCATGGCAAGGACGTAGCATGTGTTCTCACTTGGCAGACATTAATTGATCCCAGAACTTTTCCAAACCGTGAGGATCTCAGAATTCTTCTCAAAAGGCACCTTCTGCCAGCTGATTGCAATTAGTAATCAAAAGCCAGTCCATTTATTTGCTAGCACTCCTCAATGTTATTTTTCGATCACCTTGAAATGCCAAGCTAAATGAATGAGAGGCAGAAATGAAAGGTAGGAGTTATCTGGCATCAAACCTCTTGCAGAAACCTTGTTGCCAGAAACCTAATTTGCATAGATCTCTTGCAGAAACCTAGTTTGTGACACAGGTTCCCATTGATATAAATCCTTTATCAACATAAATCTTCAATTAAGGGTATGATTCTATATAGTAACTAGTTAAGCCATAAGATTTTTTTAAAATTTTTGCATGCAGTGAAAAATGATCCCAAATTGAGTTAAGTCATATGACAGACACCAATACTGCTAACTTCTTTATTTCTCCATTTTAGTGTTTTAGAGCATAATAGATGCATACACATTGTAGTTCCATAGTTTACTTATTTTTAAAAATAGTTTCCTATAATGTGGCAGCATGAAGGAACTCTTTAGGAATACTGCAGTGGTCCTGTCTCATGGTTTTGATGGTAGATAAACATCTATATTCCAAAGACCTGTATACCACAAACAATTAATTTTACTGTGACTTTACTTAATTTACTATGAATTTACTTAAAACAATTTTTTAAGTTTTCAATGCCCCTGAGACAAAATCTAAAACCTCTTATTCTGCTTGAAACAGTTAAAATATTTTGAAGTGCAAAACTTGTTCACATATTTGTGATTCTAGTTCACACATAGAAAATAGGGGCATTTTTGAGGAATGCTGCAAGAAAACTAACAACATTATCCACAATTCTACACCTCAACAGAATATCAGTATCAGACACTTACCTGATTGTGATTTTATTGGAAGTTTTAATAAGTGCATACTGATTTACCAGTTAGAAAAAGAAACACTTAAAATAAAATACCATAACAAAGTCTGATCATAAGACATGTCTTGTCTTACTGACTGCCTTTTTAAAAAATTACCACTCATATTAACATCTTTCAACAAGAGGCCCTTTTTAACACCATTTTGGTAGCAGCAATTGAGTTTATCTTTTATGGTGGTTGGCTCATAACTAGACTTCCTTTTCATCCTGCTACTTTGATGGAAAATACATTCCAATGCATGATTTCAGCTAATAAAACTTTCCAGGAAAAAAGTGATTGCTGAGTTTGAACTGTGAGCCAGGATCCACCGCTTCAGGTGGCTAATGTACACCAAAAACAAAATCAAAGATGACTCGCTGCCCTGAGTCCATTCCGGCTCACGGAGAACATATAGGAATGGACAGAACTGCCACTGTGCCTTTCCAAGGCCGAACGTATTTCTAGGAGCAGAAGCCTCATCTGTCTTTGGAGGAGCAGCTAGTGGTTTCTGTCAATCTTGCAGTTAGCAGCTGAAGGTGGAGCCCCAGGGCTCCTTCTTCAGGATGATGCCACACCCAAATCCACTGCCTTGGGTTGACGGATTCATCATGCCCCTTTAGAGCAGTGGTTCTGAACCTTCCTCATGCCGGCACCCTTCAATACAGTTTCATGTTGTGGTGACCCCCCCAACCATAAAATTATTTTCATTGCTACTTTATAACTGTAATTTTACTCCTTTTATGAATCAGGTGACCCCTGAGAAAGGGTTGTTCAACCCCCAAAGGGGTCACAACCTACAGGTTGAGAACCAATGCTCTGTAGGGTTTATGAGGTCATAAACCATGACAGAGCCCTGGTCGTGGCATGGTCAGCAGTTTGAAACCCCCAGCAGCTCCTCAGAGAAAGACTGGACTTTCTACTCCTGGAAACCCAGAGCGGGTTGACTCCATGGCAGTGAGAGTTGAGAAATCATTACAGAAATGGATAGTCTTTTCTTTCTTCCACAAAGAGGCTGGTAGGTTTGAACCGCTAACCTTGTGGTTAGTTAGCCAGTGCTTACCCAAAGGGGACCCTTGATGTTGATGGGAGAAGTAATCATTAACTCCCACTGAGGAACCTGTGAGTCCCCTTGTTCGTTTAATGGTCCACACACTCGTTGCCCCTTGATAATCTATCTCACAGCCCCTATGCAGGGATGACAAATAGAGAATGCACCTGCTATCTTTCCCTGCCACTGGTCCCAGTGCCAATTAGTCCGAACATCTCAGCCTACAAGTGACCTCCACCCCCAGCCCCGGTTCTCCTCAACAAAAAACCTTCTGGCAACTACTACTATTTCATCATTGTCATCTACTCTGAAATCTATTTCTCATCCTTGCTGATGTCCTTGTCCTAGCTGTAGAAACAGAGCCTAGAACTGACTTAATTGCCATGAATAAAGCCCAGTAGAGAATATGAAGAGAGAATGAGTCAGCTGACACCAGTCGGATAAATCACTTTATATTATTATCTCCCAAATGTTTCTTGGATGAGAGATAAAGTATTTAATGGATTTTGAAGGCTAAATTGCATTACTCTTTCATTCCGAGCCTCATGATTGATGTTGAGAGGCCAATGTTACTGACCTGGTCAGCAAAATCTTGTTCCATCAGTAGAATTTGGTTTTAAATCCTCTCAAGTCTGCACAGTCATGCTTTTACCAAAAAAAAGTCAGCCTGCTCTTTGACCATACATTTCCTCCTGGGGTCTGGTGCTCTAGCCTTGTTTGGAGTTGACATAAAGGCCACGTGTGCCTGATCAATGTGGCTCAGCATCAACCTCCCTCTCCAATCCTGGCCGTGCAGGGCTGCAGAGTATGAATCATTTGATTGGGCTGTCAAGGCTGGGACCTTTCAGAAGGAGACCTGCTGGTGCAGTGGGTAAAGCACTCCACTGCAAACCTGAAGGTCAGCAGTTTATACCCGCCAGCTGCACCATGGAAAAAGATGTGGCAGTCTGCTTCCCTAAAGATTTATGACCTTGGAAATCAATAGGGCAATCCGATTCGGCCCTCTAGGGTCCTTATGAGGGGTAATCAATTTAGCCAGGTGTTTGGGATTTCATTGATCTATTTATTTTTGATTTAGATCTTTCAGGAGCAGAAAACCAGAGTTCATCTTTAAAAACAAGTAAAGGTCTCTGGGTGGATTCAACCTGCCCATCTTTCAGCCAGTGGTCAGTCACTCATCCAATTATAGTACCCAGGGACACCTAAACTAGAGAGGTGAAATACAGAATCCATGACATAAACTAGGGGATGCCCCACCGCCCGCCCCCATTCTCTTTATGTGAATCATAGTTGTCAAGTTAATTTCTATGGTTCAGGTAAATGGAGATACTATGTATGAAATGACCGTCTGGAACCTTTGAAGGATGCCCAAGTTGATTGAAAGAAGGAGGGTGTTCTTGTCACAGTGCCAATTGAACTAGAAATGAGGTTACCAGGCCACCACTGGAATTAAGTCAGCACAAATACGTGTGGAGTAGGGCGAGTGTCACATCTCCCAGGTTCTCTTGAAAAGGATTTTAACTACATTTGACCTCCATAACTATTTCTGGTTTGAGGACTTTTTTTAAACTTTTGGTGTTATTTTATTTTTAGTCAGTGTGCTCTTTAATCTATGAATATGTAAAAGAGGAAAATGATATTCAGGTGCATGTAGCTTCCTGTTCAACAGTGTGATTCTGGGCCTCTCAAGAAACGTCACATGGTGGCATCAGACTAGACCCAAAAGGCCAACGTCACACGGAACTGGATGAGTTGTTTCTCCTAACTTTGATTTCCATTGAAATTGTCATCTCTAGATTTGTTAGTTTATTTTTATTGTTACTGCATCTTCCTTCTTTATTCACAAAATTATTTTTGTGTTAAGTAGTGCATATTTTCTACCAAAGAGCATATTGCAGAAGCAAGAGCATTTGTGTCAGAAGTTTCAGGGTCTTAAAATTGGAATGCTAGGGGATTTGTGCATTTTGCATCAATTATTAAACAGTCATAGTTAAAAAAATACGGAGATGGATGGGGCAGTAAGGTATTCTAGTTACACCTACTGGCTTAGGAATGATAAATGACTCAGAAAGAAAGTTCAAAATAGGTATTAACTTGAACTGCAGTGGCACATACTCTCTCAGGGGAGGTAGACAAGAGCTAAATATAAACAATCTAATATCTATCTGTAAAAACAGTGCAGGGGCTGTACCTGACCTCCTAGCCACATAGGGAGAAGGAGTATCCATCTCCACATCTGCCTGAGGACAATGGCCATAAGGCAGAAATCAGACATTCTGACACCAACTATGCCTCCCCTAACACTCTGCTTTTCTGCTGGGTTCTGTAATTGGTGCAGTGGCCCCACAGAACTCAAAGACACAACTCACAATTGTGTGGGCTTAGTAAAGTGACCAAATTTTACGCCAGACACTATTGACTGGGCGGAGGGGAGGAGGGAGGAGTCTGTGACTTAAAATTTGGTCTACATGGAGCAAGAAAAATGTTCATAGAACCAATGACAATGATCGACATGTAACCCCCTCCCTGGGGAATGGGCAACAGAGAAGTGGGTGAAGGGAGAGATCGGTCAGTGTAAGACATGAAAAAATAACAGTTTACAGGAGTAGAAAGCTGTCTTTCTTCCTAGAGAGCTGCTGGCTGGTTTGAACTACCAACCCTGTGGATTGCAGGCCAATGTGTAACCACCTAACAGCCTAAATGACTAACTGGGTAAAAGTAAATGTAAGGACTTGGCAATAAGTTGAAGAGATTTTAGAATTTTACCATGCTATAAAGAATGATAACACTTGAGAAACAAGGAGCAGGAGAGAACCAGAATCACTAATATATACAGTTTTGCAGCAACAGCCATAATAACAAAAAATGTATGTATGAATGGTTACATAAATAGTTATGTATGGTGTGTAGGGGTGGGAAGGTGTATGGGAACACATACATATGAATATTGAGGTATTTCTGAAGTACATTTATATGTACTACATATAAATAGTTATATATATAAAGAGAACATAACACAGTTATGGAAACTTCTTAGGCATATCCAGACACCTCATGGGACTGAATTAGTTGGACTGAATTAGTTGCAGGCAAAGGCCCATAGTCTTCATGGGCCCCTGGGTTAGTTGTCATAGTGCATAGAGATAATGTTCCATATCATAGTTTGGTATCAGTGTCTTAGATTTTCAAAGCTTGGGAGCAACCATGAACGATGCAGCGATTGATCTCTTCCAATCTGGAGCAAAGGGGAGGGAAGGGAAACAAAGACTCAAGGAAGGAGTTAGTCCTTAGGACTAATGGTCCACAGAAGACAAGAAGAACTAGATAGAGTCCTGCTACCACTACCGACCACACTGGCCAGAGACACAAAAGAAGGGCCCAGTTGGAATGATAGAAAACTATCTCACCAAACTCAAATTCACATGAAAGACTAGACTGGTAAACTCTGGAGAAACTCCTGAGACTATTGTTGGTGACCCTCAAGCTATAAGAATTTCTTAATGGCATGGCACTAAAAATAATAACAATAATTAGTTCTCGGTGTTTAAATTGTAATAAACCTTAGTATAAAAATCCAGATTTCTTGGGAAAACAAACAAACAGGATATATGGAAACACATGAAACTCAGCAGTCACTTGTCTCTTGAGGGGAAACACAAGCTTTTTGGCTCACCTGGTCTGCATCACTTCTTGATACTACATGTGTAGTCCTGAGGGCTTTAATGTTGCCACCCCTGAGGGGGGCTAATCATCTAAGAACTCAAAGCAAGAGATGGTGGAATGCTGTCTGCAATGTGCTTAGCCTTCAAGGGACTCAGACATAGCCTTGACTCTTTTTACTCCTGCACAAAGTATGAACATCCATAGCCCTTTCCTGTATGGGAAGTGGAGTGGAGAATTGTGCACTGCTTACCTGAATAAATCAGGCATTCCGAGAAAGTCCTGGAATGATAATTTCAAAGGAACGTGTGAGGGTTGAGTTTTTCAAGGGCCATTGCCTTCCTTTTGCACTGCACCATTTTCCTTTTGCTTTCTTTCTGAGATAAAATCTTCAGAATGTTCCTCTGTCAAAAGTCATCTTCATATCTCTCTCTCTCTCTCTCTCTCTCTCTCTCTCTCTCTCTCTCTCTCTCTCTCTCTCTTTTAACTCATTTGCACTCTCAGTAGCAATTGTTGGAGCCCTGCAGGGGAATAATTGCAGGGGAATTAACCCCTGACATTTTTCTAAAAATAGCCCTAATAAATTCAATCATAGGTAATTTACCTGTCCATGCTTCTCCGGGGGTAACCGGTGTTGAAGAAAGACTTGGCAGGCTGGCATTCCTTCAGCAATTATCTGTGATCTCAGCTCCTGGCGCCTATGCGTTTTCTCCAAGTAGGCATTCAGAGTACAAACTGCCCTCTCCCCACTGACCCCGGACCCTGTTTTCCAGGCATCCTTGTTCTATGGCTACAATTCAACAGTGTTCTTCCAGAGGGGTGTGCTGGGCTCACAAGACAAGGGAGGGAGGGTGTTTGAGTGAAGCTGGAGCATGATGGGGCCTCCCCTTGAATTTCTGCCCCAGGAACCTGCCCTGTGATTTCATTGTGTTCCCGTTCCATGAACTTTGAGTATCTGCGCTCTAGGTATGCCCAAGTTGTGTCAGCACAACCTTTGGCTCTCTTTCAAATAGCCCTGAGACCTCGATGCAGGCATCTCTTGGTGCAGAAGGAAAGGGGATGCAGAAATGTCCAGAAATGGGTAGAGGGCCTGCTGTTAGTAGAAATTTGCAAGGAATTTTTGCAAAGAGAATAAGTTGCCATCTTTCTGAGGCAGGGAGAAATGCAGTAGCTTTTGCCCAGAACAAAGAAGTCTGAAGGTGCTTTTACCTCTTTGTTCTCTCCAGAAGCACCCAGAGATCACAATAAGAGGTGGCCATCTAAGAAATGCAGGCCTCCACGTGCCACTTTGAATACAGAACATAAACTCTTTGCAAATTCCTCTGCAGAGACAAAGCCCTAAGCCTTTAAATGCACAGAAAAGTATGACTATTATCTATCCTTTCCAAGTAAGTGTGCAGTTATTTAAATGCCTTTGTCTTCTTCTTTGCAGCTGACATTATCTCTACGGTAGAATTCAACCACACGGGAGAATTACTAGCGACAGGGGACAAGGGGGGTCGGGTTGTAATATTTCAACGAGAGCAGGAGGTAAGTGGTGGTGAATGTAAAATGCCTATTTTCTTCTCTTTTTAAAAGAGGCCTCCTACTGTTCCTTAATCCTCCTGTGTCGCCCTTAACCTTGCTGCTTTCCGAATGAAGGAGGTGGGGGAAGGGGGAGCCTGCAAAAAAAAAAAAGTCATTAACATCAACAGTTCCACATTGTGGCTCATAAAAGCACCTGAAAATAGAGCTTTTTCTGGCCTGGCCTTATCTCTTCCAGTCTGGGTATTGCACATTCAAAATGACTTCTCTTCTCATGGGACCTACCGAACTTGGAGGCGCTTGTTGAGTATGACCTCTCTCTTTAGAGTGGGATTTGTCCTCCTGTTGCCTAAATGCTGTCACCTTTCATTTCAGGGACTTCCAGAATGCATTGCGTGGGGGTTGGGGTGGGGGGTTAATGCATGTATTCTCCTTATTTGCCAACAGGTGTGGAAAGGACAGGGTGTGGTCAGTAGAGAGGAGAATGACAGGTCAGCACACCAAAGGGAGGGAGATAGAGTCCACCAAACACAGGTACACACACACTCTACTGTAAGTGACAGATATTCCCGCCCAGGAACTCCGCAAGAAAGAGTGTTGGGTGCTCTTTCAGAGCAGGGGCCCTAACTCTCAGTGACTCTCAGAAAGTCCTTTCTCTCATGAGAACAGCAGTTGCTTCACATTTTCAGAGAAGTGGCATTGGGTGCTGTCTGTTTCTGTTTTATCAGCATGGAACTAGGGCCCCGCCTGAGCATGGAGTGTCCCACAGGCTGCCACTGCCCACCTCTGAGATCCACATTGCACAAGGGAAGCTCAAGGTGTGTGGGGGGTGGGTGTTGGGGGGGGGAGGGGGATACAGAGGACAATGTCACAAGAGGCCTCCTTAGCAATTTAAAGCTTGCTTTGTGCCTCCAAGCAAGTTGTGTGGCACCTCCCCTGGAAAAAGGAAAGCCTCATTTAGAGGTGATATATTTGGTAATTGCACATTATTTGCAATTAATTTCTATAAGGGCATTCTAATCCCTTGGGGTTTTGTTCAAATTCAAGTGTTCAGCACTAAATCAGGCACCCAGCCTATTCCATTGGCCCTGGAAACATGAAAATGTGGTTGGCAAGTAGGAACTAATAGCTCTTCGTGACCTGGAATTTTTCCTGCTCTTCCAGAGCTGCCTGGTGCTAATTGGTCTGGCACCTGCTGCACACACTTGACAGGCTGATTTGGATGGTAGCAAATCAACACTCATAAATTTATTGTTAAGGTGGACTGACTCTTCCTGCAAAGAAGTAGGATAGTACCAAGTATGTCAGCATTAAAAGTCCTTTTAACACTGGTTTTCAAATCTTCTCTGATTTTTTTAATCCAATTAAGTTCACAGTGATGATAAAGAGGAAACGGAGGAGCTATTTAGCATAAATTACCCGAAGGCAGCATGTTGCCAGTAATATCCCGCTCCACTTTTTTTTCCCATTAGCTATTTATAGATTTCACCTATTTTAATTTATTGAAATGTTTGGGAAGCCTAATTCATTGGTGGAAGGTTGAGGGATAGTCTTTCAAAAACTGGCTGGTTTTGTTACGTAAAAATAAGTAAGTGTTGGTTTGGATGGATAGCATGTGGTTAAGTCCTTTAGCTTTGTGACGAGTCCTGAGGTGGGAAAGGAAAGCTAAGAAAGAAGACCCTGTGACAACCCCTGGGCCCCCAGCTTTCTGTAGGGGAATCCTCAAGAGACACCCAAAGAAGAGTGTTTGCTCACAAATGCAGGAGCACCGATGGCTCAGCACCACATTGGTGAATTGGAATTTTGATTTGAATGTTCTGCACCCGCTCAGAAAGAGGATGTTTTAAAAATGGAATCATTTCATTAAAACTGGAGCATTTGAAACAAATGTTTACTAAGCCTGCATTGGAATCGGTGAAGCTCTTGGTAATCAGCTCCAAAACAACCTAAAACATCCCCCCACCCCCTTTCTCCTTTTCCACTTTTCCTTTCTCTTTTGACTTGGATCTCAACCAACAATAACCTTATTGGTTATGTACCTTATGTAGAGTGATGCATTGGGTTAAGCATTGCACTCCTAATCAAAAGACCAGGGGTTCAAACCCACCACCTGCTCCATGGGAGAAAGATGTGGCGGTCTACTTCTGTAAAGCACAGTCATGCACCCTGTAAAGCAGTTCTCCTCTGCCCCACAGGGTCACTGTGAGTCTGAATGGACTCATCAACAGTGGGCTTTGCTTTTCTTGTTGAATAATTGGGGTGGAGGAGGCAAATGTGAAGGCCCATCTTTCTCTTACTCATTCAAATGTGAGCTCTGGCCTGGGTCTGCTCTGTTAGCTACATTAGGCAAGGGACAGGGGAGGGGGTATTTACCTATGCTCAGTTCTGTTGGTTCTGAGCTTTATAAGATCCAAGCTGTATAAGACCTCGGATAAGTCAATTTAATAGTTCTGATCCCCTTCTGTCAAAACTTTGCCCTTTCAAGAGGACGAGGGAAGAAAGGAGGAAGTGGGGGTTCATAAACTCAGGGACAAGGGAACAAGTGATCTAAAATTGATGGCAAGGAGGGCTTAGGATGCCTGGTAAACCTTGATCAATATAAGAGAGAGGAATTACTGAAACCCAAGTGAAGGCTGAATATGATAGTGGACAAAAGGAAAGTAAAGGAAATAGAGGAAAGAACCAGGAAGAAAAGGACATTTATAGAGGTCTAAGTACAGGTATGTACATATGTAAATATATTTTTATATAACAATAGGGAAACAGAGCTATGTACATATATTTATATGTTAAGTATTTAAGCATCAGATGAACATTGGGCCTCTATTTAAGTGCTACCTCAACTCAAGAACACTTTCTGTGCTGCTCAGCTTCCCGACATGATCACTGAAGACAAAATGGGTGCATAAGCAGATGTGGTAAAGAAAGCTTATAGTGCCTGGCTATCAAAAGATACAGCATTTGGGGTCTTAAAGACTTAAAGATAAACAAGCAGCTGTTTAACTGATAAGGAACAAAGCACACCATCCTGTGTGACCATGAGGTGGCCATAGATTCAGGTATCAGACTTCAAAGACCCAGAACAAAAAAAGCATATGATTGTGAAGTGGGGGGCAGGGGGAGGGTGGAGTAGAGACCCAAAGCCCATCTGTAGACAGTTGGACATCCCCTTACAGAATGGTCACAAGAAAGGGATTAGCCAGTCAGGGTGCCGTACAACCCTGTTGTGTGAAACACACAACTTTCCCTAGTTTTATATTGTTTCTCCCACCTCCACTATCATGACCTCA
The DNA here is from genome assembly GCA_004026705.1 of Nesogale talazaci. NCBI lineage: Eukaryota > Metazoa > Chordata > Mammalia > Afrosoricida > Tenrecidae > Nesogale > Nesogale talazaci. The sequence continues at coordinate 203,974 of PVJH01001451.1, forward strand.
ATGCAATCTTACAAATCCAACTAGACCAGAGCATATACAAGGGTACAGATAGGAGCTAGGGGTAGGGGTAAGCAGGGGGGGGGGGTATGAAGAGCTGATACTAAGGGCTCAAGTAGAAAGAAAATGTTTTGAAAGTGAAGATAGCAGCAAATGTACAAGTGTGCTTGACACAATGGATGGGTGGAAGGATTGTGATAGGAGCTGTATGAGCCCCCAATAAAATGATTTATAAAAACAAAACAAAACTCGGCATGGTCTATCTCTCAGAGAGGTTCTCTGAGGACCTGGTGGAATTTTGAAAGCCATGGACCATCCAACTTTGTTATCTTTGTCAGGAATTGATGCACGGATATGTGAACGACAGCAAAGAAAGTCCACCAAAGAGCAGAGCACACACACACACAAATGTTAGCACTCCTATGAATATCCATCTTTGAAATCTTGTTCTATGTAACATTATACTTAGGTATACCATGCATGCACACAGAAGTTCCTGTATACATTAGAGTTCACATACATTGCAGTATCTATTGTATAATGTGTCTGCTCAAAGTGTATGTTCTGGAGGACAGTGATCTGCCCTATTTGCCTCAGAAAGAGGCTTCCCACCTCCCCTCTAATCACTCTGCTCCCAAGGTGTAAGGGTTGGAGAAAATGGCAATTGGTTTCCATGGTTTAATCTTCTGTGTATATTTTTTTTCCACCTTTCCTACAGAGTAAAAACCAGGTTCATCGTAGGGGTGAATACAATGTTTACAGCACATTCCAGAGCCATGAACCCGAGTTCGATTACCTGAAGAGTTTAGAAATAGAAGAAAAGATCAATAAAATAAGATGGCTCCCTCAACAGAATGCAGCCTACTTTCTTCTGTCTACTAATGGTATGTGCGGGGGACTTTCCCCATTTGATAGTTTTCAGAGATGCCGTCCATCTTCTCTGCCTGCATTCTCTTCCAATCCTACAGGTTGTAAAACATTAGCAAGAATCTACACGAATGGCTAGCACATTGCCTTGTCAAAAACTAGACATGAGGAAATAGTCACTATTATTTTTTGAAACAACCAATGCAAGACTCTTCTGTGAGACGGGGTTGGCAGTTGTCAGCTGGCAGAGATCATTTCTAGGTGTTTCTGTCATGTGATTTCTCTCTTAAGATCCAATGAATGTGATTCTGGGAACACATTGAGGAAATTCTGTAAGTCGTCCCTGTGAGTTTGGCATACTGAATAGAAAGTATTAATCCCTGTGTATGCTTCGTGTTCTCTAAGGTAGAGGCCACATCTCTCTGACACCATCACGTTCTAAGCTAGGGGTACTAGTTGAGAAGAGATAGGAGTGCCAACCAAAGAGATGAGCAAAGACTGGTTTACTTACTATCTTCTACTGTATTTTTCCTACTTCATTATTCGTATTTTTCACTGCCATTAAGTTAATTCTGACTCACGGCAACCTAGAGGACAGGATAGAACTGCCCCTGAACTCTTTAAAGAAGTGGAAAACCTTGTCTTTTTCCACCCAGGGGTCAATGGTTTGGAATTGCTAGCCTTGTAGTTAGCAACCCAACATGTAACCGCCACACCACCAGGGAACTTGTTTGGATTCTAGGAAGTTTATATAAATATCCAAGAGAGAGACTATATTAGATGTTGACTAGAGAGCTGAATTGCACATTAACTCAGTAAGTTTTTATACAATGGAACTGCCCTCCTCTTCATATAGCCCTGATAACAGAAGGCTATGCCCAAGACTAATGAGAAGAAGGTCATATGTACTGTTCATAACAAATGAATAGCTTGGTGCATAAAAATTAAACACCGCCCACGACCACCAGAGGCAGTGATGCCCCCCCCCAAAAAAATAAACATCATCTCCCAAGAAAATAAGAAATGTCAAAAGTATGTGGAAAATATATCATTAAAAGGCAATGGAATTTTTCCACCATTTTTTGAAGCCCCTTGTAGCGAGTGAGTCCATCCGTGTGAGCCTATGAGGAAGAATTCACATGTTAATTATGAAATGATGGGTGTGCTTCCCATCAAGCCTCAATACTGTGAGGAAAAGAAAATAAAAATGTTCTTCTGTCAAGTGGAAAAAAATATAGACCATATTATGAGTGTTCCTTAGAGCCAAGGGTGGCAAGACTTCATCACACATACTTTGGACATATTGCCAGGAGAGACCAGTCCCTGGGGCCATTATGTTTGGTAAAGGGGAGGGACCATGAGAAAGAGGAAATCCCTCGGTGAGACAGACTCACATAGTACTGTACCAATGGGCTCAAGCAAACAAACAGTTGTGATGACAGCACGGGGCCGAACAGTGTTTCCTTCTGCTGTACATATGGTTGCCAGGGGTCAGAGCCAACTTGATGGCACTTGACAACAACATATAACAGGATTCATTTATTTTAAAGACTGAAAGGAAACAAAGAATTAATAAAGAGAGGATTACTTTGTTCGAAAGACTTGAAAACAAAACTTTAATTATAATGAATGTTACATAAAGATTCATTATACCATAAAGGTTCATGTGTAAGCCAAGGGGTTTTCTTAAATAATTTTATTGGGGGCTTGTGCAGCTCATATTACAATCTGTACATCCATCCACTGTGTCAAGCACATGTGTGCATTTGTTGCCATCGTCATCCTCAAAACATTTGCTTTCTCCTTGAGCCCCTGGTGTCAGTTCCTCATTTTTCCCCCACCCTCCCTCCCTCACAACCCCCTGATAATTTATAGATTATTATTTTTTCATGTCTTACACTGACCAATCTCTCCCTTCACCCACTTGTCTGTTGCCCATTCCTCAGGGAGGGGGTTATATGTAGAGCATTGTAATTGGTTCCCCCCCCCATTCCTCCTCCCATCCTGGAATTGCTACTCTTATTATTGGTCCTGAGGGGGTTGTCTGTCCTGGATTCCCTGTGTTTCCAGCTCTTATCTATATCAGTGTACATGCTCTGATCTCGCCAAATTTGTAAGGTAGAATCAGAATCATGATTGAGGGAGGAAGAGGAAGGAAACAGCACATTTTTAATGCAGCTTTTGTGGTAAAACTAGGTGCCTCACATGATATTCAGGTCAGCTTATACTCGAGTATATGCAGTAGTTAATTTTAGAATGTATTTTGTCCTGATTTGTAAATTTTTTAATTATTCTTAATTTTCCAAGTCTCTACAGTAAGTTTTATGTTAATCACAATGAATGGGCAAAATTTTTTCCACCATGTGAACTAAAAATCCATCAAAGAAAGTCAGATATAAATCTAAAATATGACAATCCTGAATCAGTCACTTTAGTGTTATTTAAGATCTCTCATCTTTGGCCAGATCTCAAACTTCTCTTGTCTTTGAATGGTCAGATCTCAAATCAGCTAGTCTGCACCACCACCACCCCCCGCCCTGCTTCTAAGGAGTTTCCTTCTTCTTCATATTTCTACTCATATACCCATTATGTCTGATTTCTTAGAGGGCACACCAAAATGGATTCAGTTTCTTTATTTTCCGTTTGAGGATTAAGTTTCACTCAAGTACTCTCCCATTTCAATGCTTCTTAGAATAAAAGAGAGGTCTGATGATTTTTTACTTAATTATTTCAGGCAGGGAAAAAGTATCAGATTATTATATATTGCTACCTTGCTTTATATTATGAAATTTATCCTATTGATTATTGCAATAAAATGCAAAGGCTTATTAACTACTTTGTGGGGGTGATGGAAAGGAAATCGGTGAAATGCAATGAAGATTAATTATGTAGCATAATGTTCTGTTAATTGAGTTTTTAAATAGTTTTTTGATTAACAAGGATATTATCTTCCCATTTGGGATGCTACTTCATTTGCCAACAGCATCTCCAAATGATTGTTATAAAAAAATTCCTATGTTCTTATGTGATTTTCTTTTTTATACTAATATTGAGGTTGAGAATCCCCCTTAAACCAAATAGGTTAACATGCAAAAATTAATGGAAGACAATGGGAATTACAGTAGGAAAGGGAAAATGAAGATAGATGATAAGATTGTGGTGAAAGGCTGCTACAAGTGATGATAAACTACTTGGAGAACCAGCCAGAAGAAAAAAAAAAGTCATTACTCATTGTAGCAGTCACGTGTTCCATAGACATTTGTAACCACAAAGCTTCAAGATACTGAGTCAAGAAAAAGCATATGATAATAAAGTCATGAATGACTCCAGGCAACCCAACCAAGGAGAATTGGATAGAATTTGCCATCAATTATCGTTATAAGGGGGGGGGAAAGTGTGCTGCTTATCTCATTATAGCTGGGTGCAATTTTTAACTTTCTGTATGTACCTTTTTTGGTAATTAAAAAATGAAAGCAATATTCACTTGTGAATGTAAGCTTTGAATGTGTTTGCAACGTGCTTTCATATGTCTTATATGTTCAAGATGTAGATTCAAGAGTGAATGCCGGTTTGCTCGTTAAGAATTGTAGAGTTGGAAATGTACCCTAGCAGAATCTACATAGGGAGGGTAACCAAATCAAACTGAACTTACTGGTGTCAAGTTGAATATGCCTTACAGCGACTCACCAGAATTGTGCCTTTGGGTTTCTCCAGGTGTAAATCTTCACAGGATCAAAGAGCTTCACCTCCCTCCTGTGGCGCAGCCACTAGTAGGTTTCAACCCCATACTCTGTGGTCAGCTCCAGTGCTGAACCCACTGAGCAACTAGGAGTCCTTATTAAAATGTGAAGTGTATGGAATTCTTGTTATGGGTGTGGTACACACTTGCTTGTAGTAGATGTTTAGAAAATACATGGAAACAAAATGAAGGTGATAAAAATGTTGCCATCCCTAGACAACCACTGTTCATGTCTTAGACAGAAAAAGAGCAAAGTGGGCAGATGATTCCAAGGGGTCAAGCAGAAAGAACATGTTTTGAGAATGAGGATGGCAACACAATGGATGGATTGTGATGAGTTGTGTGAGCCCCTAATAAAATGATTTTTTCAAAAAAGAAAAAGCAAAGAGGTACCAAACCCAGTATTTACAAAGTATGTGATATTTCTACAAACTTTGCTAACTGGATTTTTTATTTAATAACTTAGCCCTCAATCCACAAACATCTTCCTAATTATGAAGTAGCTTTTTCCTAAAATAACATTTTCAATAAAAGCCTAATATTTTCTTGCATGCATTATCTATCAGTGATTGATAAGTATCCCCTATCAAATCTTTTTGTGTGTGTGCTACTGTTTGAAGTGAACCTGTT